>APFE031453211.1:21963-56625 GCA_000404065.3 Pinus taeda
CCGAATAGACTAAGTAGTCCAAGGGACCTTGGGATGTGAATCCCAACGGTCACCATATTGTACTATAAATGTACATCTATTGTTAATAAAAATTGTAATGCAAGCTTTATCTTTCCTATTTGTTCTCGCTGACCATGTTTGTTTAACAAGTATTAAATTTTATTGACTTCCAATCTGATTTTAACATTAAACCACGCAATCTCATATTCACCCTTAAAAGGTTGTTCAACCCTAATCTGATATTAAGATTAAAAAATATGAGGTCAGATTTTAGACCAACCGTTCTTAAAATTAAATAACTTTTACGATCACATCTATACCATGCAACCCCACAATGTCATAAACATTCCGATCTTATCAGATTAAATAAATAACAAGAATGAAAGGGCACGTGACACCGTGATATGATAAAAATACGTGATATACGATTTTTTTTGTAGACCTTTATAGATCTAAGAAATGACAAAAGTACCCCCACCAGATCACAAGATCCCGAATCAACCATACAACATTAAGAGTACCTGGACATAGTCTCCTTATCTCCTCCTCTTCTGGAAAGTTTTTTTTCCCTTTCTTTTAGAAGTCCATAGATTTATAATGACAAAGTACCCCCACCAGATCACAAGATGTTGAGTCAATAATACAACATTCATAGTAATTAGACATCTTCTCCTCCTCTTCTACAAAGTCTACTCCTTGAATCACATGGACGCAACCCGCCACTGCCCCACCCATGAAAGACGCTATCAAAAGTATTTGGTCAATAAACAACACAAGCTTTCCATAAACGAGATACTCAATCGAAAAAACATGTGTGCTACACAACTTAGAAGACTTCTTTTATTTATCTTTGACTCGATTGCATCTCGACACTCGGGGGGCCTACGAGGTAGCGGAGTGCTGCTGATTGCATCTTCGACTTCTTACCACGCATTTGCAACTTCTTCCTTAGTGATTGCATATTATGTATTTTGCAACATGTTTCTCATAACTTCCTTGTCTTTTGGATCTATTCCCAATTTAACAACTGGTTTCTTATAATCTTCATTTTGAATATGCAATGTTATAGAAATTTTCTTTTCTTGCTTGAGCTGATTTGAAACTTTTTCCAAAAGGGTTAGCGTTTTCATTTTACTTATTGTTGAAAAGATTTTTCTTAAGTTACTATAGAGCATTTCCCCTACTTCTCTATGTAAATTAATCTTGTTAAGGGGTGGGATGTCAGTTACATTTATGGATATATTTAATATTTTAAAATGAGGTCCTAAAGGAAGAGACTGAATAGCTCAATGCATGATGGACAAATTTAATTGGTTCCTTTCTAAAGCTATAGCAAAGAGTAGCCTTGTTTGATAAGTTGGAGTTGTTTGTGCTATTAGTTGAGTTGCAATGTTGTTTCTCACCTTATGACTTCTTTCTTCAATCCATTAATAATTCCTCTGTAACAATTCTGTGGTGGAGGGAGTTTCTTGAATTGAGAACACTACCAAATCAGTGAAAACAGAGGAGGAGGTAGAGCACTATGGGTTTCTCGGCTACATTTGAAAACCTGGTTGATTTGAGAGCCCCTCTATTAATTTAACTTGTACATTTTCTTCTTCTTCTCTTTGAACCTTTGCTCTCTTTTGCAATTGTAAGTCTTCTATCTCAACATCAATTTATTTAGGTTTATTTCTCTTCAAGCTTTTCTCTCTCACATGAGATTTTTCAACATCTATTATTTCCTTCATTTTGTTGTCTGTCCATGTTTCTTGATTTGTCAGTTTCTCAAGTCCTAGCTTGCTTTCATGAATATAAGATGCAAAACTAATATCCCCTCTTTTATTTGAAATTATATGATGAGGATCATATTTCCATTTCTCTCCTTGATCAAAGCCAAACTCCTTCATCATTTTTTCAATTTGTAGGAGGATTTGTCTTCTATTCACGATAAATAGCCCAAAAGTTATTTATAACTTAAAAATATACCCTTTACAAGCATGAAAAAAATGAGCTTGGTAAATATTTAGACTCTATCTCATAAATTGAACAGAAAATATCTTCATAGGCAAAAATATTGGCAAAAAATATAGCGGTACTTCATCTTGAGACAACCTTATTTCAATGTAATCTTAAATAATATACCAGTCCCCTAGTTTGGTGTCCTTGCTAAGCTGCAACAACTCTTTTTCTTCAAGCAAAATCCTTGGAGGTTGTTGATTGTTCAAAATACTATATACAATGACCATGCATGATGACAAGTAATAAGTAAAACCCACATTAGTTTCCTTCTTCCTGACAACACTGGTCCATTCATTCACAAATTTCATTTGATTCTCTGAATCCCACATATTCAGACCTAGATGGCCAAACTTATCAGCATGTACATATAAGAGCATATAGATTAGGAGAGAGGGATATCTAAAAAGATAAAAAAATATGATAGTTCTTAAATTTAAAAATGATAGACTTTGCTAGGTAAGAAGGGATATCCAAAACAATATTTGGTTGTAACATCAAACTCAAAAACCCTAGGGCTTGTTCATTTACTATCCAGTATCATCTTCTCCTAAAAGAGACAAAATTATAACTAAGACATGTTGTGTAGCTTTAGAAATGAAGGTTATTGGATAATTCGTTGCAGGTCAAGGAATTCCAAAATTTGGTGGCAAAATGAGTCTAAACATACCTTCCTTATCCTTTTTATAAAGAAGTCTATAAGTCACGTGTAAGGACTGATCTGAAAAACTCATGTGATTTTCAACTTTAGGAAATATAAAATCGCCGTGTATTAGCTCTGAAGTGACCTCAAAATTCTCCCCTAAAGAAGACATAACAAAATTCCTTTGTGAGATAAAAGAATAAACTAACCAAGTGACAAATTCAGGGAAAATATAGGTATGTCGGATAGTTACTTTATAAAGGTCGGACTAGATGACTCGAAAAATATTATATGAGTCACTAGAACGGTCAAGAATGTCCTTTCGGATCTCCAAAAGGTCTAAGGAGCAATGAGAATCATATACTTCGACTTTTCTATCCAAAATGGGTGTATGAACAAACGTCATAGAGATTGCAGGTGTTTTAGTTAATTTCAGGGTTTTCTTTATGTTTACAATTTGAAAGAAAGGACAAGAAAGAAATGTTGAATCATGAGTTACCTAGTAACCAAAGACAATGGACAATTGAATGTTGATGAGGAATTGAAAATGTACACTCTGGACACTAATCACCGTAACTATGCAACTAGAGGACAAATACAATAACAGGTGGGGCAACCTTTTATCAAAAAACCTTGATGGCATGTAAGGGCCTGCTCACTTTCTTGGCTTGCCTCATGGGTACATGATCTATCACCAACTTCTGATCCCCATAGTGGTTTTTGAAAAGCATGGAGAACCTGTTGAAATGAATAATGGTTGTTGATTTGGAGATGGGTTGTTTAGCCATCCTCCTTACCAACAAATCCTCATCCCGTAACATTTGATTTCTTGAACCTATTGGAAAGCCTTTGATTCTTGGGGTTGATTCCAATGAGCGATGATTCGACCCCAAACTTGAACGTGGTTTAATTTCCAATTTATAAAATGTTTGGACCCACTTTGATATATTTTAAGGTTTTGTTATTAAGGCTGAAAGATTAGGTTTGTATACAATATATAAATAAAACTTTTGAAAAGGAACTGTTATATAACAAATTTCCTACTCCCTACATCCAAAGTGTTATCTATATATATATCTATATATATATCGATTTTTTTGTAGGAAAGGTAAAAAGTAACCTTTGACTACAACACTTGCATTAAATAACTAGGGTCGTTGAATTATTTACCCTTCCAACTCTTCATTCTTGTTCATTTTGGATCCCATCTAGGTAATAATGTATACCATGGGCTTATGCACGCCTTCCAATTAAATGGCTCGGTGTATCATCTCCTTCCTTATCTCATGCATCTTGTCACGTTAATAACCTCTAGGAGGAGGATAGCTAGCCATGACATAATTGTATCTAGGAATTTCCAAAATCCAAGACTCCAAGTATTGTTATAATTAAGACTACCACCAAACAAGAAAACAAAACAACAAGAGGATTGGAGGGACAAAGCCTTTTTTATTATTTGACAAGTCCAATAAACTTAACAATCACTTTAAATCCAAATATAAGCAAAAAACTAAAATTACAGACCTATCTATATTTTCAACAGGGAAAATAGGTTTATTACCATCCATAGGTGACCTATAATTATCCATTAACCATTAACTAGTAGAGTAGTAATAGTATTAATTTTATTAATGCTAGAATTATTTTTGTATATAATAGAATTTAAAAAAAACAACAACATTTTCCCAATGCATTAACCCAATATCATCATAAGCAACTATGTAGAGAGAACACTAGCAATAACAATGCAGTGGGAACAATCATAGGTCTATCCTGATAACTTTGTCGTAGGACTCAACATATATCCTTCATATCTTTGTCATAATATTTTCTCATATCACAGATAAGAAGGCCCAAGGAGGCCACTATCATACCCTAGAATTGAGGCCCATTAGAGCACTATTACACCACAAGACTAAAGCCCATTATAGCATTGTGGTGTTATCAACCATAAGAGTTC
Organism: Pinus taeda; assembly: GCA_000404065.3. NCBI lineage: Eukaryota > Viridiplantae > Streptophyta > Pinopsida > Pinales > Pinaceae > Pinus > Pinus taeda. Next base: position 26,565 of record APFE031453211.1, read on the forward strand.
CCAAGGAGGTCGTTGTCATACCCAAGAATTGAGGCCCATTAGGGTGTTGTTACACCACACATTTGAGGTATAATTTCACACAACGATAGGATGGACTTACCATTATATCACCACTAATTAATTACTGGTCTTGGTGTACATTTATTTGAGGCACACAAATGCTACCTTTTGCCGCTGAAATCCATGTCGTTTGGAGTATTCTTGAACAACATAAATATATGTGTGAAAAATTAAAAATATTTAATTGTATTAATGTTACTTATGAGTAGAAAAATTTTAGATACAGTGGAGGCAGCTCTGGCGATTCGACTGCAACCTCTAGGTCTAGGGTTTAACGCCTCCAACCTGCAAACCCAGAAACAACTCTGGCAGTGCAGAAAGACAGAATAGCAGATCTTCTCAGTAGAGGTCGCGGACTGACCCGACAAATGGTAAGCGGGGGGTCCACAGGGACCCCATCATTCAAACAAATAGTCATGCACAAACAAAAAGCGCAGGAGGGACTAAAAATCATGGGCTATGGAGAACGCAAGGACTCCATTGGAACCAGCATAGAAAGGGAACAGAAAATTCCAACAGAAACAAGAAGCAGCTCCAAAAGGAAAGACAAAGTAATTAATGGCAAGGAAAACAGGAACAACAAAGCAGATGCAGACCAAAGGATCACAGGCTTAATAAATGCCCAAACAGAAGAGGAAGAAGATCAAGATGCAGAGAAACAAGGGTGAGAAGAGAAGGAAAAACAGATATCCTCCACTCCCAGCACCAACAACGCCACGCAAGGAGCTTGCAAACCAAAGAAAAAAGAAACCCTCAGAGTAGTCTGCACAGATCCGGAGATTCAAGCCCAACGAGAACATATGTCAGAACATGCAGTCATATGCAAGTTCATGGGACTGTGGCCAACGGAACGCGCCCTCTGTCAATGGATCAAGCAACAATGGAAACCTAAAGGTGATATCAAACTACACCTAGGAGCCAAAGGTTTCTTTACTGTTGTTTTCACAAACTTAGAGGATAAGGACAGGGTTTTTGATGGAGGTCCCTATTTCTTTGCCTCTGCGGGACTCTACATGAGACCCTGGAAAACAAACTTTGTCCCAGAAAAGGAAACCTTCACACAAGTTCCAGTGTGGATCCGACTATTCTCCCTTCCAATAGACTATTGGGGCTTAGCAACCCTCAAACAAATTGGAGACCCGTTAGGAACCTTTATTAAAGCCTCAGAAGTAACTATTCAGTGAAGGTACACCTCATGTGCTAGAATCTGTGTGGAGTTGGAAGTCTCAGGAGCCCTGCATGAAGGCTTATGGTTGGAGTTTAGAGATGAGGACTACTTTCAAGCCATTGATTATGAGCAAATCCCATTCCGATGCAGAAAGTGTCATGAACATGGTCACCTCGTTAGAGACTCTCCTTTAAACAAGCAGAAGAAGCTCTCAAAACAACGCCAGAAGTAAAGAGCAAGGAAATCTTTACAAAACCAAAAGCGAGACAAAGAGCCAACAGGGGTAGAGCCAGGCAATACCATCAACACTTTTAGCATTCTGGAAACAGACACAGACACCGAAGAAACAAATGTGGAAAAACAGCGAACTGAGAAGCAAAAGGACCAGCAAGACCATAACAGGAAGGAAAAAGAGGAAGATCCAATTAGTTCCAAGGCCCACAGGCACGAGCATGAAGGAATTCATGATGAAGACACATATATGCTAACCAGTGATGGGGGAAGTGATGAGATGGAGCTCAATGAAGCCCTAGAGAAGGCAGGGGTGAATCTTCCAGTCATGGAGGAAAACTGGAAAGCTCAAGGACTAGAAAACGTCCCAGAAGAGGAATTAAGGAAGATCAGTGACCTATTCATAGCAAGACAAAAGGCGGAACTAGACAAGAAAAACAGAAGATTAAGCATTGCAACAGGTACAGGAAACCATTCAAAAAGCATCTCCCTTAATCCAACCGGCCTCAAGCAAAAAAAGAAAAGGGGACGAAGAACAAACGATGAAGTGCTGCACGATCTGGGGATCCTAATGCTAAACTCAGGCAAAATGAAGGCACTTAACGCCTTCCCATCCTACCATTAACAATCATCGTTATAAATGAAAATAGTCTCATGGAACGCAAGAGGGCTCAACAGCTTATCAAAGCAAAGACTTCTCCAAAGGAAGTTCCAAAGAGAAAAGCCATACATCATGTTCATACAGGAAACCAAATGTGCCACAACTCACATGGCAAACATGAGAAAAAAATTGGGCAAACCTATTGACTTCACAGAAGTAGCCAGTCAAAGATGGCAAGGAGGCATTACCACTCTCTAGGACACTAGAGTAGTAAGTGTCCTTTCAATGGAAGCCACCAGATCCTACATTGCCACGGAAGTTCAAGTAATAGGTATCTCTGAAACTTACTTATGCATAAATGTCTATGGACCACAACGATTAGAAGATAAATTTCATTTCCTTAATTCACTTATGAGTCTACAGCTTAGACATCTCACCTCGAAGATCATTATGGGTGGAGATTTCAACATGATAACCTCTCTCCTGGAGAAAAAAGGAGGAACAAGAAGGCTCAACAGGGATGCAGAGCTATTCGCAGAATTCATTGAAACTGCAAAACTAGTAGACATCCTACCCAAAAATAGCTCCTTCACCTGGAACAATAGACGAGGAGGAGAGAAACTAATTGCTTCTCGATTGGATAGATTTCTTATCTCAGAAAGTATCTTACTTGAAGGAATCACACTGGACTCTGGCATTCTTCCCAGTGGAGGGTCGAATCACTGGCCTATCTCACTAGAAGCTGCCTTCCTAGGCACTCCTAGAAACAAGCCTTTCAGATTTGAAAAGTTCTGGTTGCAGCACCCCAATTTTGTCAAACTGCTGGAGAAATGGTGGTGTGAACCATTGAACATAAAAGGATCCAGAATGTTCAAGTTCCAAAGCAAACTAAAGAATATTAAAAGCAAAATCAAGCAATGGAATGCAACAGAATTCGGAAACATCTTTCAGGAAAAATCCATAATAGAAAGCAAGCTCGATCATATTCATAAGATCTGGACCTCGGGGAATATCAGTGAAGACTCCAAAGATCAGGAAAAAGCACTGATGGTTCAATGGCAACTTCGTTGTCAACATGAGGAAACACTCTGGAGACAGAAATCCAGAGTCCAGTGGCTCAAGGAAGGAGAGCAAAATACAAAGTTTTTCCACAGATCCACTTTAGACTACAGGAGTGCAAACAAAATCCTAAGACTCAACAATGAAGTGGGAGAAACTTTGCAAAATCACAAGGACATTTCTTCTCTACTCACCAGGCATTTCAAACATATAGCTCAGGAGACGCAAGAAGAAAGAACAGAGGCAATCGAGACTCTTGCTCAGGCCATACCCCGCATCATAACTACTGAGCAAAACACAACTCTTCTTAGAGCAGTCTCAATGGAGGAAGTGGAGGAGGCCGTCAAAAGTATGCCAAACGACAAAGCTCCAAGACCTAATGGCTTTACCATAAACTTCTACAAAGCGTGCTGGTCCACCATCAAAACATAGGTATGGGAAGTCGTTGAAGATTCCAGGTGCTGCTGCACCATTCTCAAATCGCTAAACTCCACCTTCCTGGCTCTTGTTCCAAAGGAAGAAAATGCCAACTCTCCTGAGAAATTTAGACCTATAGCTCTCTGTAATGTGATCTACAAAATCATCTCCAAAGTTATAGCCAACAGACTCAAGTCTATTCTTCCCAAACTAATTTCGGAAGAACAGTCTGGCTATGTGGAGGGCAGACAAATCCTGGACAACATCCTCTTAGCTCAAGAGATGGTTCACACTCTCCAGACCAGGAAGATAGCAGGTATGTTAATGCCACTGGATCTCTCCAAAGCATTCGATAAAGTCAACTGGCAATATCTGGAAGCCATTCTTACAGCCTTTGGCTTTGACTATCAATGGACTAAATGGATTCTTGCTTTAATTAAATCCTCCAATTTCTCTATCCTGGTTAATGGCTCCCCCTCGGAACCCTTCTCCCCCTCCCGAGGTATCAGGCAGGGAGACCCTGTCTCCCCTTTCCTCTTTGTGATCCTCATGGAAGGGCTAATCAGACTTATTCATAAAGCAAAAGCAGACGACAATATTAGAGGGCTTCATCCTCTGCACTCTATCCCCACAACTATGCACCAGCAGTTCGTGGACGACACCATGCTACACGGCACCCCTACTGTGAAAGAAGCTATGGCTTTCAAAAATATCCTAAACCTCTTCAGCAAAGCGTTAGGTATGGAAATTAATCACGCCAAATCTACCATTTTTTTCTTTAATACTCATCTTTCCATTCAGAATCATCTTTCAAATATTCTTGGATTTAGACGGGGCAATTTACCCTCTAAGTATTTGGGAGCCCCTCTAACTACCAAACCTTGGCAAAAACATCACTGGGAAAAAATACTGGCAAAAATGGAGAAAAAAAGTAGGCACTGGACTCAGAGAGCCCTCAACTTTGTGGGTAGATTGGTCCTCACTAAAGCAATCCTTCAAGCCATCCCGCAGTATCTGCTTTCCATCTTGCTAGCCCCTAAAGGAATCCTCCAGAAGATAAGAACTATCTAGCGATTGTTCATATGGAAAGGCAATTCGGAAAAAAACAAATGGGCTTTGGTGGCCTGGAACAAACTTTGTAAATCAAAAGCAGCAGGGGGCCTAAATCTAATAGACCCCCACACCATCAACATGACTTGTGGAGCTAAGCTGTGGTGGCGCTGGCTAAAAGAACCTACTCTACCTTGGGCAAGACATTGGAAGGAAAAATATACTCCAGATTGCAGTGAACAGGACCTAATTAGGTTACAGGCCGTGCCAGAAGGGTCTCCCATTTGGAATTTAGCTAGGCAGAACCGCAACATGATTCAGGACCATAGCTTTTGGGAAATCCGCAACGGGGAAACAACGTTCTTTTGGGAAGATGCTTGGCAGCAACTCCCCCGCCTCGGAACTCCAGACCTGGAGGACTTTAAAAGGGAATGTCAAAGCAGGGGCAAGTACAACGTCCATCAGTACTAGAGCCACAACAACATCGAACAGGAATGGAGAGAATGGTCACTCCTTAACACTGACACCTCAATCGCAGAAAACGACAACATAAGGAACTTGCTAAGCACTCTAAACAAAAGAAAGATAAGAACATCGAAAGAAAGGGACAAGCTAAGATGGGGCATGAAAGGAAGCGGCAATTTCACCCTCAAAGAAGCAAGGGAGCAGCTTGAGCATTTTGAACAAGGGGAGGTCACGCCCTGGAGCATCAAGGTCTGGGACGCCCTATTCTGGCATAAAATAAAGACCTTTCTTTGGCTCCTTATGCAGGGAAAAACCCTTACCTGGGAAAATTTGCGCAAAAAAGGATTCTTTGGTCCCTCTATATGCCCCCTTTGCAAATCAGCAGAAGAAAATATAAATCATCTTTTCAATACATGGGAATGGGCGGAGTACTTATGGAAGTGGATAGAAACTACCATGCAGCAAAACAGCAGGGATAGAGACTCCATCCAAAACACCATCATGAATTGGCCTAACGACTACTCTAACAATCTAAGAATTAACAGCATCTGGAAAGTCCTGCCAGGGTTCATAACCTCGACCATTTGGAAAGAAAGAAACGGGCGAATATTTTAGAATGATCATAGGAACTTAGAGCATTCGCAACTCACCTTAACCGAAAATGTTCGACAGTTGATCCTGGCAAAATGCAGAATAGTTCCCGACAGCCAACTCTCAACCAGAGACCAACAAATTCTGAAAATCTTCAAATTGGATAATAGACATAACATGGTAACCACAAGCAGCCAGCAAGAGCCTTGAACGGGGCCAATTGGATGGCATTGCCCCCTGTTGGCTTTCTGAAGTTGAACTTCGATGGCACCTCAAGAGGAAATCCCGGATTAGCAGGTATAAGAGGAGTCATCAGAAATCACAAAGGGGAAATTCTCCACATTTACAGTCAAGCCTTGGGAGAAGGAACCAACAACGAGAAGGAATTTGCAGCTATGGAAAAAGGGTTACGAATTCTCAGATTGAACCAAACAGGCAATGCAACGATTGAAGGTGACTCAGAGGTAGCCATCACCGCGGCCAGGAAAATCTACAGAGGCACGCCGGTAAGCAAGGTAATGAAACATTGGCGTTTAGCTCAGGTAACAGATAACATTGCCAAAATGCTCAGGGAAATGAAAGGTCTCACCTTTTAGGCGATCCGTCGCAAGGCTAATACGGTTGCTGACCACCTGGCGAACTTCAGGATTGAACACCCCAACGCAAGGTGGGACAGCTGTTGGCAAGACATCGACAGCCCAGAGCTAAAGGAAAAGTGCATGCAGCTATCCAAGTTGGATATGAGGCCGACAGAGATGTGAGATCGAACGATCGAATAACTTAATGAGTCCGGTGATTAGACATGCTGATTCAGCTAGCATCATTAAATCAGGCAAGAGCTGTAGGACGAATGACATAAGGAATATCTGTCAGATGCAGGCAATCAAGAAATACGCACCCCCCATGATCCGCTTTGAAATCAGTCGCCGTAAGAAGGGTAGGACAAGGCACACTTGGCACGCTCAAGAGGAAGAAGATGACGGTGATCATAAAGGTTGGCAATCATTTCAAGGCCTCACCATTTTCCCATCACGCAGAAATTATGCCGAACGGACATGCAAGTGGCACAGAGAAGAGCAACCACTCACAGATCACCTCCCGGTCATTTGTTATTTAAAAACCACCAAGGCCACAAGGAAAAGCAATGTTTTATCGCGTAGTAAGTCTGAGTCTGCCCCCTCTGCAAACACAGTGCAGGATCTTTCCATGGCTACAAGCGTCGCAATGGCAGGGGAAGGCTGCCAAAACCAATCTGAAAACAAAGACCTCCAACAAGCAAAGAATATGTACGAAACAAGGACATCCCAGCGCAACAAGCGCAAAATCAGCGAACTGGAAGCCAGCGTCAAGGAGGAGGAAACACAGGTTTCGGATCAGTAAATTGGGAAGGAAGTTGATTGGCTCCTGGACTCGGGCACTACCTGTACTCGTGCCACCCAGTTCGTCCGAACTCAAGCCGAAGCTTGGCGCATGAAGGCCCTCCTCGCAAAAGTGCTAGATCCCCAGGATGAGCAAGCAGAGCAGCTGCGCAATCTCAAGAAACACACTGAGGCCATGGAGCATGACCACATGGCAGTCGTGGAAAGTATTGAATTTAAGCTCTCCTCGCTGGACCAATAGGCTGACAGAATCAACAAAAAGCTCACTGTGCTGATCAAGCTCTTGAGAAATGTCATTGGCAATGACGACAAGCTCGCTGAGACTCAGCGTGGGGACTCTTCAGGCACTCAGCCGGGCAACCCTCCCAAGCCAGAACATGCCAATCGGTGATTGCGGCGGTCACGTTCCTCTTTTTGCAGACCACTTCCTATGCCTCCTCTTTTTCAATCTTGCTATGTCTTTTGTACTCGGAATCTGTCAAGAGACTTCTCTGACAGATCCTCCTTGCCTTCTGGTTTAGCGAGTTTTAATTCTCTGTCGCCCTGCGTGGTGTGCTTATGTCTTTCAATTACTAAGTAGCCAGGCCTGTTATCTAGCGGCCATTAATCTGATAAGGCAGAAGTTTTGTACTATACTTTTTCTCTGTTAATACAAAAGCTGATTTACACAAAAAAATGTTACTTATGAGTAAAAAAAATATTATTGAAGTTGAATCTTTAAATTTTGACTTGAAATGGATGTTGGGTGTCCATTTTTTTGAAGCAGGCCAAAATAGCCTTGCTTCATTAAAATGCACACCCAAACTTCATTTCTTGGTCAAACTCATTGATTCAAATTGTAGATTGTTTATTTTACAATTTTACACACTTTTACATTGTTATACATTTACTAACCAGTAGAGTAGTAATAGTGTAAATGTTCTTAGGGTTACAAGTCTCTACTATAGATAATTTCATTTTAAAATATTTTCAACATTTTCACATTGCATTCACTCCATATCATCATAAACAATTATGTAGAGAGAACATTAGCAATAAAAATGCAATGGAACAGTCATAGGCCTGTCAGGATATCTCTGTCATAGGGTTCAACATATCTCCTTCATATCTCTAGTAATAATCATTTCTCATATCATAGATAAGAAGGCCAAAAGAGGCCATTGTTATACCCAAGAACTAAGGCCCATTAGGGTGTTGTTACACCACAAGACCGAGGTCCATTAGGGTGTTAATACACCACATGACTGAGGTACAATTTCATAGACCCATAGGATGGAATTATCATTATATCAATGAAAATTATTTGTAGGTCCTGGTGTGCATTTATTTGTAGCACACAAACCCTACCTTTTACCCTATAAAATCCATGCAATTTGGAGTATTCTTGAACAACAAAAAATTATGTGAAAAATAAAAAATATTTAATTGTATTAATGTTACATATGAACAAATAAATTCTCTCCAAGTTGAATCATTCAATTTGGCCTTGAAATGAAGGTTGGGCATGCATTTTGGTGAAGCAGGCTAAAATTTCCTTACTTCAATAAAATGCACACCCAAGCTTCATTTCTTGGCCAATCTGATTGATTCAAATTGTAGATTATCTAGTTTATTGTTTTAAACACTTTTAAATTTGTATATCTTTACTAGCTAGTAGAGTAGTAACAATGTTAATATTCTTAGGGTTAGAAGTCTTTGTTGTAGATAATTGCATTTTAAAACATTTTCACATTGCATTCATGCCATATCGTCATAAGCAATTATGTATAGAGAACATTAGCATTAAAAATGCAATAGAACAGTCATAAGTTTGTCATGATATCTCTGTCGTAGGGCTCAACATATCTGCTTCTTACCTCTGCCACAATATTTTCTCATATCATAGATAATAATGCCGAAAAAGGCCACTGTAATGCCCAAGAACTGAGGCCCATTGGGGCATTGTACACCACAAGACTGAGGTAAAATTTCATAGACCCATAGGATGGAATAATAATAATACCACTTCCAATTAATTACAGTTCCTGGTGTGCATTTATTTGAGGCACACAAACCCTATCTTTTACCCTATGAAATCCATGCAATTTGGAGTATTATTGAACAACAAAAATATATATGTGAAAAATAGAAATTAATTGTATTAATGTTACTTATGAGTAAATACATAATCTCCAAGTTGAATCATTCAATTTGGCCTTTAAATGAAGGTTGGGCATTCATTTTTGTGAAGCAGGCCAAAAAAAAATGCTTCACTAAAATGTACACCCAAGCTTCATTTCTTCGTCAATCTGATTGATTCCAATTGCAAATTATTTATTTTACTATTTTACACACTTTTACAATTTTATATCTTTACATGTGAGTATATTACTAATGGTGTTAATTTTCTTAGGAATAGAAGTCTCTGTTGTAGATAATTTCATTTTAAAACATTTTCAAAATTTTCACTTTGCATTCACCCCATATCATCATAAGAAACTATGTAGAGAGAAAAACAACAATAACAATGCAATGAAATAGTCATAGGTCTATCATTACATCTCTGTCATAAGGCTCCACATATCTCCTTCATATCTCTGTCATAATCTTTTCTCATGTCACAGATAAGAAGGCCCAAAGAGGCCAATGTCAGACCTAAAAAATAAAGCCCATTAGGGCGTTATGAAATGACAAGACAAAGGCCCATTAGGACGCTATGACATGACAAAAATGAGGCCCATTAGGGAACATTTTTTTTTGTGAAGATTCACATTATATTAACATGGAAATATACATAGAGCACATGCAAATAATCTTGGGGGGTATTCACCCACCACCAATCGAGTTTCGCTACTCTTGGAGAGAGAAATGAGAGAACATTTCCATAACTTTCGAATCAAGTCTTGTGCAATGCATCATAAGGAAAATGTTTAAGATAAACATTATAAAATTCATAACCCTCGTTCTGTGGTGGGACTGAACCACTAAGAGACATACCTTGAAGACAAGACAAAACATTAAAAAAATTGTTGCACAATTAAACAACAACAAAAAAAAGTGGCTCATCCTCAAGCCACTAAGTCCTTCTTGTATCCCCATGTATCTCGAACCGTCATCCTTACTGAGGTTGTCTTCTTTCTCTTGGTACAATAGACAAAGGGGTAAATAGGTATCTTGGTTGCCTTAGAGATCTTTGAACACACTGGGAGGGGGTAGCCACATCCCCCCTTCTCACAACAGTGCTCTCCAAAAGAGAAACATGATGTTGGGCAGCAGATCCCCCCATAACATGTTTTCGAGGCTTAAAGCCCGAGTTTTGGTCAAGTGTAATGTAATACCCCACAAAATGTAGGCGTGGAGCGCGAGAATCTAGGGTTGTCCACCATCAAATATTGAAATTTAATATAGAATGTGTCGGCCTACCCATGGTCCGCAGACCATGGGATTGTATAAATAGAGTAAGGCTTTAAGTGTAAAGGAAGTCTTAGCTTGGAGAAGTGATATGGGTTTTGGATGTTGAATTAGCTTTGAGTCCATAAGTCTGAGTCTTGGGTTGTAGTAGTAGGAAGAGGCTCTGCAGCTGAGTGCGCAGAGTCCTAGTAGAGTCTGCAGCTATGTGCATGGACCCCTGCAGCTGAGTGCACAGGGCGAAGATGGGATTGTATCTAAATAGAGCATTAATAAAAGATAAGTTGATTCTGAAATACTATGTGTTTATTACCTCTGTGATATTTATGCATCTCTTTACAGTTTATGATTGCGCGCACTAGTTATAAATTTTGAATGATTAATGATAATATTGGGCCCACATAATTAAGTTAAGATCTATAATAAACGCACAGTCAGGAATAAGGATCTAGACAGCTCCTCTTCGCGCCCGTTACAGAGCTACGCGGAAGCAGTCGCACAAGTTGCGAAGGATAGACGGCTACATGGAGCAGTGCAAGTACGCAGGATCGGTTCACAAACTTCCCAGACTTCATCAAGACATCCCTAGGGTGCGAAACCTTGGTTCTAGCACCCTCCCATACTACCTCGGGTGAGATCTCAATCCGCGCACCACGAACTATTACCGAAAGGGTTGGTAGTTTCGGGATTTGTTTGGCTAAATCACTTCTAAACCTGCATCAGGCCCCAATAAGCCAACAAATCGTTTTGTTGCTAGGACTGGGATCTGCCTAGGGGATGTTTGATGTAGAAACACTAGAATCCCACAAAGAAGGAAATTGAAGAGTGGTTGGATCAAAATATTCACGAGTTCGTGACACAAGAGAACAGAACTCCACAACTATCTGAGTAAAGGTGGCTAGATCGCTACGTATCCACAAGATTGTCTTTGCATCCTTTCCATCAGAGTTGTATGATTGGATTGCAAGGTTAGCTGATAGCCAGGGAAGGTATAAGCTCGATCAACGGATAGTGTTGACTCCAAAATTGGTGCGTAGACTAGAGGCATCATAAGATAAGATCACATGAGCTATGGACCATTGGCTCGATCGGATAATAGGAGGATTTATCACTGAGTTTGCGATAGACACAACCGTGCTACAGCAAGGTAGAGCAACGTTTCCTCAAGGGACTGCGAGGTAGGTACATTAAATCCTTGAATACCTGGATTAAGATGCTGTTATGTGAAAATCGGGTGATGTGAATATATTAATGTTTGGAACAACGTGGAGCAGAAAGATATACAAAGGTACCAAGGGGTTAGGAAGAGCTTTCTCGGGTTTCTCCGAGAATTGCAGTCAGTTTGATAAGGTAGCGCATTCTGCAGTTATCACCTCCACTTATGCCATCACCCACTTCACCTACTTCACCTCCATCTTCACCCATCCCACATCCACCAAACCCACAGTTCACCATGGCGAGTGCAATCAAGCTACCCATATTCAGAGGAGTAGGGAATGAGGACTCGGACCAGTTCTGGTTCGTGGTAAGGGCAGTGTGGGAAGCGAAAGCAGTCACGAACAACAACATTAAGAAGGCCACATTAGTGAGCGCGTTGCAGGATAGCGCACTGACATGGTATATCAAGCACTCTAATGATAACCCAAATGCAAGAATAGTGGAGATCCAGAATGCACTGAACAACGAATTTAGTCGACCTAAATCAGAGACACAGTCAATCATTGGATTTAAATAAATCACGATGCTTCCAGGCGAGACCCCCTAGGATCTAGATCAGCGGCTGAAGAGTATGATCTGCGAGGCTAATATGATGCTAACGGATGTGCAACACTACTTATAGTTTGTGGCATCTTTGACACCACACCTAAGGATGACGTTGTCATAGCAGAAGCTTTCAACCCAGGCCGAAGCATTGGAAATAGCGATGAGGTTGCATGAAACACCGATACAGGATCTGGGGTTGGGAGTCCAACAAATCCACACACAACTACAAAATCTATGCTTGGAGATGTAGAGTTTGAAGCAGGATAGGGTGCTACGGCCAGAAGCGCGTGAAGAAGTGTGGTGCATAAAATGCAAAGGTCAGGGCCATGACAAAGACCATTGTCCAATATTCGCGAACTACTTGGCAAGAGGGGGACCAATGTCATTGAGGCCAGAGGCACAGGTAGGGCCAAGTGCGGCACCCGCGCTCTGGTGCACAATATGTCAGATAGGACGAAAGCACACGAGGGATAATTTTCATTTGTTGCAAAAGTATACACAGACGCCACAATAGTTGTTTTGTAATTTCTGTAGGTCGGTGGGCCACAACGAGCGTACTTGTCGCAACTACGAGTTAATGATGGAGCGGACCCTGGCATATAGAATGTAGACAGAAACACAAGGCCTCGACCCAGCTACGGTGATGCGTGCGCTGGATTTCAAGGTCGAGGTCGAGGATGAGGAGGAATAGGACCAAGAAGGGGTTGCGAACAGTTAATCTGTTACAATTGCAGAGGACCAGGGCACTACGCTCGTGATTGTACCAACCCAACGAGAGTATCTTGTTCATACTGTGCTCAGTTCGATCATGAAGCAATAGATTGTCTGACTTTGATCACACAGATGTGTGAGAAAGGATTACTTCACCCTACTCCGAATCAAAATATTAAAATGATGAGGTCTGAACCGCGTGAAGAAGACCCGAATGTGAATATAGTGCTCAGAAGTGGTGTGACTATAGGGGAAGATAAGGTGAAGTAGCCCGAGGAAGATACATGGGTTCACAACTCTCCTACAAAGGAACTTGAGTTTGACTTGGAACACGCAAAGGAGATGTTTATGGAAGTTAAGAAGAGCTACATGGAGGCCTCTACTTCAGGTAGTAAGGATCAACTAGAGACAGGAGTTGGTCCTTCTATGTTTACTACCTTTTTAGAGACATGCATGAAACTGCTACATGACAATAAGGCAATTAAAGGACTACAGGAGTTGTTCACTAGGTGCGCAAGATTAGGGGAATCGTGCGTAGTCTAGAAACTAGGAAAGCATAAATTGCGCACTAGGAGGGAAATGACATTAACGGTGCAGATTGGCGAATATGAAATGGATAAAGTAATCCTAGACCTGGGTTCGGATGTGAATGTGTTACCAAAGCAGACATGGGAACGCATGGGCAGGGCCACGTTACAGTGGTCCCCTATTCAATTACGAATGGAAAACCAACATAATATTTTTCCCATGAGGAGGTTGCAAGGGGTAACAGTTGATATTGAAGGCGCAAACACACAAATAGACTTTGAAGTAATAGAGATTGTTGATGATAGCAATCCTTATCCTGCATTTCTAGGAATAGATTGGGCCACTGATATGAATGGAGTCATCAACCTGAAAAAGCGAAAGATGTTATTCGAGAAAAAGTCCCTTCGCGTAATTTTTCCGCTAGACCCTGCCGAAGGAGCATGCTACATTGAACCCGTGTCCAACGATGGAAGCGATGATAAGCTGGATTGTATCTACAAGATAACTGCACGAGTTCAGGATTGGGTGAATCCGACTGCAAATGGAAGGATCTCCTGGGAGCGTGAGGGTTCTTGCACCTCGGATTCAAATGAAGAAGACGAACGTTGGCACAATTGGTTGAACAAAGTGACAATGCTGAATTGCAACATGATGACTAGATCACTGTGTTGCGTAACAACCCAGGCCCGAGATTTACCAACATATGATGGATTGACAGTGGTGGATGAATTCTTGAGCAAGTTTGAGAGCACAATATTGGAACAACAGTGATTCGATGCATTGAAGTGGGCGCTATGTGCGACACCTGTGCATTGGTGGGGAACACATCAAGGAAATTTTAAAAACTAGCGTGGCTATAGGAGGATGATGTGGCTACGATTTGGGAAACCACAACTATGAATAACCAATAAATATGATGGACGCGATGACTCGCGCACGCACCTCGCAAAATGGACCAAGGCCTATGGAGAAGAACCTCAACCTGAATGGGTACACTTCTTCTACCATACCCTGGATGTCATACCCATGAATTGGTATATCGAGACGGAACTCTGACATGGTACGGGCGAATGGGATGTCTCGCGTGAGGGATTTTTGCGAACATTCACATTTGAAGTCCAATGGTCGGATACTGTTGACGACGCACTGCAAGCTGTGAAAGCCGTCATCTTCAAAATACCATAAGAATCACGGGAAGTAGTTCAACTAGTAGGGGCAACCAAGTTAAACAATGCTCTAGAATGTTATAACGTACAAGTAGAAGAGGATGACGATGAACCCCAAAATATTAATATCCCAGAAACTGAAGGGTGTCGCGAAGTTCGAGGGCCATCAATTGAGGACCCCAACATCACTGCGCCACTAAAAACAAAGCAAGTAAACATTTGTACAGATGCGGAGCCAAAGTACACAATGTTTGGGGACTATTGGGATAATGCTATGGTAGATAAGGTCGCCGAGTTACTCCGCGAATATCAAGATTTGTTCCCGACCAAAATTACGGACTTAAAGGGCATCATTGGTGACTTAGGGATGATGAAGATCACTTTGAAACCAGACACGAAACCAGTTAAGCAGTGACCTTACCATTTGAATCCGAAGTATAAAGCAAAGGTCAGCGAAGAATTAGACAAAATGATTGCATCCGGAATTATTGAACCAGTGGAAGAATCCAACTAGGTGAGTCCTATGGTAGTACAGGAGAAAAAACAGAAGGGAAAAATTAGAATCAGTGTGGACCTCAGGAAGCTTAACAACACCAGTGTTCACGATCCACTCTCGACACTGTTTACAGATGAAGTATTGGAGAATGTTGGTGGACATGAAGCTTACTCATTCACAGATGGCTTCTCAGGGTACCATCAGATCAAGATCGCACCGGAAGATAGGAGAAAGACAACCTTCGCAACCGAATGGGGTTGTTTTCAATACACCATTATGCCCTTTGGACTCAAGGACGCGCCAGCGATATTTTTGCGCGTATTTGTGACCGCGTTCAAGGAATACATTCACAAGTTCTTGGAGGTATATCTGGATGATTGGACTATATTTGGGTTAGTTAAACACCATATAGCATGCTTACATTTGATGCTAGATACTTGCCGATGACACCAGATTGTGCTGAATCTCAAAAAGTGCACCTTCCTCGTCCCCTTTGGAAATCTGCTTGGCCATGTGGTCCGCAAATAAGACTTGATGGTGGACCTTGTGAAGATTTCCATTATTCTCAATCTGGAGGTGTCACAAAGTGTCAAACAACTACGTGTCACTTTGGGGCACACTGGTTACTATAAAAAGTTTATTAAAAGTTATGCACAAATAACAGTGCCAATGGAACAATTATTGAAAAAGGATGTTACATATTGTTGGAATGATGATTGTAAGAAAAGTTTTGATGTTCTCAATGAAAACATGGCATCTGCTTCCATCCTGGTCTTCCCAAAATGCGACATCGAATTTCATGTATATGTTGATGCATCGTGTATTGCGCTGGGCACTGTACTTACGCAGGAAGGCACAGAAGGCGTGGATCACTGGATTGCATTCACGAGTCATCAACTGTCCAAATCCGAAAAGAACTATTCTACTACTGAGCGCAAAGGATTGGCAATGGTATACGCACTCCAGAAATACCGCCACTATTTACATGGTCGGCACTTCAAGATGTACACTGATCATTCCGCGTTGAAATACCTGGAGAACAAGCCTGTGCTGGGGGGGCACATATGCAGATGGCTGTTACTATTTCAATAATATGACTTCGAGGTCATCATCAAGCTGAGATGCCTAAATGCAGGACTAGATCACCTATCACGAATTGAGATGGGCGAGGAGCCCACAAATTTGGAGGAAGGACTGCCTCATGCACAACTCTTTGTAGTGCGTGTCGCGGATGGGCACTTTGAAGATATAATCCATTTCTTAACCACTGGGACTATCTGCAGGAATATTTAGTCCAGCAGAAGAAGGAATTGGTGGTACGTGCGGCGGAATTTTCTGTCATCGTGGGGCACCTCTACAAAATAGGAAATAATGAGATATTGCGAAGATATGTACCCGAACTTGAACGAGGACAGATTCTCGCAGAAGCACATGGGGAGGATGCAGGAGGACACTATGCAGGATGGACGACGGCATAGAAGATTCTTCACGCTGGGCTATTGTGGCTAACCCTACATCAATATTCGAAAGCACACTGTGGGGCTTGCGACATATGTCAAAGGACTAGGAAACCATCACGAAGGGATGAGATGCCACTCAATCCCCAGATGACACTACATCCATTCGAAAAATGGCAATAGACTTTGTGGGGCCAATCAAACCCCAGGGGAAGATGGGTGCGCGCTACATCATCATCATGAAAGAGTACCTGACTTGATGGGTAGAAGCATAGTCGGTTAAGGACTGCACGACCGCTGCGGCTGTGAAATTTTTGTTCTACAATGTGTTGACACGGTTTGGATGCTCGAAAATTTTAATGAGTGACCACAAAACACACTTCCTAAATTACATTATCAATGCACTCACCGGGGAATTCTAGGTGTGTCATCAACGAAGTACGACGTACCATCCCAAGATAATGGGACAGTAGAAGCATTCAACAAGATTCTGGAGACTGCGCTAACCAAAGTATGTAATGTTCAGTGAAACGACTGGGACCTGTGCATACCTATCGTATTATGGGCATACACAACCACGTGCAATAAGTTGACAGGCCAGACACCTTCTATGGCATGGAAGCAGTCATGCCACTGGAATACATCATACCCAATTTGCGGATAGTAGTAATGACAGGCATGTCGGATCGCGAAGCCTTGGAAGAGAGGCTCGTGCAATTGGAAGAACTCGAGGAAGAACGGTTTCTAGCGGGATTCCATTAGTAGGTACAAAAACAACGTGAGAAAACTTGTCACGATCGCCATATCAAGTTGCGCACATTCAAGATAAATGATTTAGTGTTGATGTATGACAGCAAGTTTGAAAAATTTCCTGGAAAATTTAGAATGCATTGGTTGGGACCATATGTGGTAAAGGAGGTCACAGACGGAGGCACGGTCTAGCTAGTCAAACTTAATGGAGAGCCCTTCCCAAGAAGAGTAAATGGCAGTCACCTGAAACCTTACACGGGTGGGCCAACTATCTAACTAACTGACCGAAGTATAGTCTTCGTGACCCAACAAGCCGGACAAAGGTGCAAGACTATAAACATAGGTACTAGAAGCTGACATCAAAGTAGAGAATCCAGTCAGACGCAGATGATTCAAAAGTAGAAATGGAGCAGATCCAGACAACGACAACATGGTGAGTTGCGGACCTTCACGCCACATAGGTACAGTGGGATGGACTTCGCCCAAGGATTGCCACACTAGTAGAGTGACTCGGGATGAGTCACGATGATTGTGTTGGCTCCTGTTGGGCACTAGATCCCCCCATAGTATGTTTTCGAGGCTTAAAGCCCGAGTTTTGGTCAAGAGTAACGTAAGACCCCGCAAAATGCAGGCACGGAGCATGAGAGTCTAGGGTTGTCCACCCTAAAATAATGTAATTTAATATAGAATGTGTTGGCCTACCCATGGTTCACGGACCATTGGATTCTATAAATAGAGCAAGGCTCTAAGTGTAAATGAAGTCTTAGCTTGGAGAAGTGATATGGGTTTTGGATGCTGAATTAACTCTGAGTCTGTAAGTCCGAGTCTTGTGTTGTAGTAGTAGGAAGAGGCTCTGCAACTGAGTGCGCAGAGGACTGGTAGAGTCTGCAGCTGTGTGCGCGGACCCCTGTAGCTAAGTGCGTAGGGTGGAGTTGGGATTGTATCTGAACATAGGATTAATAAAAGATAAGTTGATTCTAAAATACTATGTGTTTATTGCCTTTGTGACATTTATGCATCTCTTTACAGTTTATGATTGTGCACACTAGTTATGAATGTTGAATGATTAATGAGAATATTGGGCCCAAATAATTAAGCTAAGATCTATAATAAACACACAGTCAGAAATAAGGATCTATATAGCTCCTCTTTGCCCTCGTTATAGAGATACGTGGAAGCAGTCACATGAGTTGCGAAGGATAGACAGCTGCGTGGAGCACCGCAAGCGTGCAAGATCGGTTTACGAACTTCCCAAACTTCATCAAGATATCCCTAGGGTGCGGAAACCTAGTTTCAACACCCTCCCATACTACCTTGGGTGAGACCTCAGTCCATGCATTGCAGACTGTTGCTGAAAGGGCCAATAGTTTCAGGATTTGTTTTGCTAAATCACTTCTGAACTTGTGTCAGGCCCCAATAAGCCAACACATGACCACAATTGTTGATCTAGGTCTGGATCCTATGCATATCCCTTACCATTGATATTTGTTGGGTGCAACCCAACTTGGCTAGATTTTGGGAAGAAATCCAAGTTTTGTGGAAGCACGCAGTAGAAAGAATTCTACGGAGTGCGAAGTGAACTACGCAGGACAACACGATGAAGACCACGCAAAAAATTCACCGTGCAGCATCGAGGCTTCGTGGTGAAGCTGCTTCCTTTTTGGAAAAGAATTAAAATATTGCAAAGTTGTTGATTTTGGGCCATAGTCCCTTGTATTTTGGAAACCATGGTATCGGGTCCATGGTAATGTAACGATGTAAATATCTCATGTAATAGTATATATAGGGATCAATAATAAAGAAGAAGGTATGAGGAGGTATTGGAACAGATCTATGTTTATGTCATATTTTTATGGTCTGTACTTTGGAGGAAGGGCAAGGCTCCGCAGATGTGTGCACGGAGGCTTGGGTCTGCAGCTGAGCATGCAGACCATTTGCAGCTTAGTGCATAGACACCGTGCAGCTGTGTGCGCAGGGAAGAACTGTTTGTTGTACAAAATTCCATATTATAAGAAATAGTTATTGTGGACATAGTCCCACATTGGGATGAACCATGGTAAAATCTCTGTCTCAAGTGTTTATTTGATTATTATCTGCACTTTATTTTAGTACTGAACAATTTATGAATGTTTATGACATGTTAAGTGATGAATGTAATTATGTGAAGTAAACTATAAGTATGAAGTAATTTTTTGATGTGAAGTTTTTTATAAGAATTAAAGCATAAAAGAATACAACGGTGCCATAGCGCAATTTCCGCCAGGCTACAGTAACCTGGTTCTGCAGCGTCCCACAATCACTACGGGTGAGACTGCGATCTTCTTGCAAATCGTTGTCGAGAGGGCCAGTGGTTGAGGGTTTTTTTGGTGTGAAGCACACTTTGAACTTGGGTCCATCCCACCTAAGCCAACAAATGGTTCTATTGATGGGATCATGATCTATTTGAGGGATATGTTGTCTCATCCGCGAAAGAAAGAAATCCAAGAGTGGGTAGAACAAAAGGAAAGCGAATTTGTGGATCAGTAGAACAAAATCCATAAATTTTCATCTAAAAGGTGGTTGGAGAAGTATATCTTTGAAGATCAGTATGAAATCTTGTTTGGCTCGTTTCACATCAAGTTGTATGAGTGGATTTCAAGATTGACAAGAGAGAAATAATTGTTTAAAGGAGACGAACCTAAGAATTGGACTCCAAAATTGATATAGTAACTAAAGAACACTGATAACAGAATTTCAAGAGTTGTTGATTTCTGGGTTAACAACATTTTAGGAGGATTTATTACTGAGTTTGCGGTATATTCAACTGTATCATATAACGAAGTTGAACGGAAAATTTTCAAGGGATTATGAGGTAAGTACTTAAGATCTTTGAAATTCTCAATTAAAATGCTTTTGTGTGAAAAGGGAATTCTTTGAATGCAGACAAATTAGTAAATTATGTTGGGAAAAATATCTGAAGAAGAGATTGGAGCAACGCGAAGTGGAAAAATGTATAGAGTAGACACTAAAAAGAGATCTCATGGCCAAGATCCGAAGCTTTTCATAGAGACTGACTATAGCTCTCTGCTGAGTGAATCTGAAGGTGAAGGAAATCCCCCTGAGAATCCCGAAGTAACTCCGCATTTTTCACCCTTTCAGCCTGAAAGTGTGTTAAAGGTCGAATCTAGCTAGAGTCAGACCAATTTTGGTTTTCACCGCCCCCCCTATCCCCCACCCCCTTCCCCTTATGAATCTCCCTCCGCCTACCCCCCGAGAAGAACGATGGTCGATGATATTAAGTTATCGATCTTTCAAGGAACTAGATCAGAGGATCCAGAGCAGTTATGGTTCTTATGTGAAGCAGTATGGATCGGAAAGTAGGTCCATGATGAAAATGGGAAAAAGGTGAAGCTTGCCACAACATTCATAGATCAAGAACAATTTGGTATATGAAATATTCGAGCAACTAGATCAGGTCTTACACAGACATTAAATCAGCATTGGTAAAAGAATTCAAGAAACCAAAAACTGAGTCGCAATGCATCATAGAACTAAAGGAGATCAAAAAAGTATTGACTGAGTCAATGTGGGAATTTGATCAAAGGTTCAAGGTATTGTTGGATCAGGTGAGCTTCAATATAGTTCCGTAGCAGCACAAGGAATGGTTTATAGTTGCACTACTACCACACATCAGATTACATTTGAAACAATAGAAAATAGAGACTCAAGATGAAGCTTTGGAGTTGGAAATGAAGTTAGAAGCTTCACTAATATCTGATACAAATGTGGGTATGCAATAGATACAGAGTTAGCTGGCGAATTTGACTCTGTGGTTATAGGACATGAAGAAGAGTAAAGAATTTCACAAATAGGTCTGGTGTACAAAATGCAAAGTAGAAGGTCACTCTAAAGAGCAATGTCCCATTTTCAAAAATTACATAGCCAATGGGTCACCTAATCCTTTGAATGTTGGATCTAGATTATGGTGCGAGATATGCAGAACTATAGGCAAACATCGCTCTGAAGATTACTATTTGTTACAAAACTATGTGCAAACTATGAAGAATTTATTTTGCAAGTTCTGTGAGTCGGTGGGGCATGATGAAAATAACTGTCGACCCTATGAATTGATAATGGATCATGGTGCTTGTTATCACCCAAAAATTCTCAAAACATCATTGTGTCAACTCTGATTTTCGTCACAATTTCAAGGAGGTCTAAAGGTCATTTTAGTCTTGATAAAAGGGTAAGTAATAGGGTTTGAAGTCTTAAAATGTCATCTTTCATTTCCAAATAAAATCCTTTAGGTTCACTTCATGGTAAAATAGGTCACATTTTCCATTTAGAAGTCATTCCATTAAGTTTAAGGTTAAATTTTTTCAATCACACAGGAATCTGTAATTGCATAGCACAACTAGTTCAAAAAAGGTGATTTGCGCTACGAAACTGTTGTGTACATGCTCTTTTCTCTGTTTTTGGAAGTCAACTTCCAAGGGGGTTCCTGAGCAATATAAAACTCATTTTTGAAAACTGAAAGGGGTTTTTCTTCCTAACATACTTAACTACAAAAAACCTCTCTCAATTTCTTTAAATTTATTATGAGGTGGGGGAAATTGATTACCCAACTTGCAGTACGAAACTGTTGTTTATGTCATTGATAGAAAAACTCTATTTTCTGGTTTTAGTAGTTCACTTCATGATCAGTTGCGGGCAAAATGCAAACGTTTTTTAGAATTGTGAAAGATGTTTCTCTTCATACAATCTCCAGCTACAAAAACCTCTCTCAGTTTCCTTAAATTCATTATGAGGTGGGAGAAATTGATGACCCAACTTATGCTATGAAATTGTTGTGTATGTCATTGAGAGAAAAACTCTGTTTTTTGGTTTTACTAGTTCACTTCATGATAAGTTTCTGGCCAAATGCAAAACTCTATTAGAATTATGAAAGAATTTTCTCTTCATAAAATCTCCAAATACAATAACCTCTCTCACTTTCCTGAAAAGTGTTACCAGTTGAGAGAAACAAGGATTTCTTTGAAGCCATATTTTCAGAAATCAAAATTTTCTAGTTTTACACATGTTATTCAAAGACAGTTTCTGGACAGTTAGATCACGGATCAGCAAGGTTGGTAGCAATGTTGGAGGTATCATAAAGGTCGAAGACATGGATTAGTAGATGTAAAAGAATGTATTTAAGTCTTAGATGAGGTTGTTGAAACATGTTTTAGGAGTTTCACTCCTATTTGTATTAGGACTCCTAAAAGACAATTAGTTGTCAAGTTGCAATTAAGAGTTTTTTTTATGAGTAGATAGGTGTCAATTTTAGAAATTCGAATTCTCCTAAGGATAGATCATAGAATCCAAGTTGGAAAGACTCTATATGAAGCATGAGGTCGAATTCCACCAGGTTGGCATTTGTATTAGCAAAAGAAGTTGTGTTATGGGAGTAGACTGTGTGTTTTTCAACTTAATACAGAGATTAGTTTTATTACTCAAGATTCACAAGGGGTTTATGTGTTAGATGTTTCTATGGCCCTTTTCCAATTACTTATTTGCAGTGGTATGAGCATGTGTTACTTAGAATTCATTGGAAAATGCTCTAACTTCCTTCACATGCTTGTAGACTGTGTTTATTCATTGTGTTATTGTTTTACTTATAAACCTAAACTCCAAGTGCCTTGACTTCCATGTTTAGCCGATTATGATGTTTTGTTGAAGACTAATTTGACTCCATGGCCCAATAGATGCTTGCTAATCTGTAATTCAACCAGTTATACATTTTTGTCCATTTTTATGTAAATGCTAGGAAGGGACTGATATATACGGAGGTAGTTTATCTTTTCTGAAGCTGAGATTTCTTAGTGTACTTTAGTGAGCTTTATATTTTATCTCTGATATGTTTTACTTCCATAGTCTTAACGCTTATTACTCAGAATTCATGGAGGAACATGCTCTGACTTCCTTTAAGTGTTAAACTATGGTGAATCGAGTTCTTGGGTCCTATAATTGGATGTTTTTCTTCAATGTTTTAATGCTTATTACTCAGAATTCATGGTAATTCATGCTCTGACTTCCTTTAAGTATTAAACATTGATGAATGACTTATAATACTTTCCTTTTGAATACCTTGATGTATCATTACTCAAAATTCATGCGCACATGCTCTGACTTATATGAACTTCAAGTTATTGAGAATTTCTTGAATGTGTTACTCTTTCATTGAAGTATATACAAGCCTCAGTTTTATAAGAAGATCTATTTGTTAACTTTATCTTTGTCACTCACTCCATAGCCCAATGGTAGCAAGTCTCCATCTTTCAACCTATAAACATATATAATCACAAACCATAGAGTTAGCCATCTATCTATATCTTTAATCAATATCATTAACCCTTGAGAGAGCCCTCTCAGGCTGAGGAGGCTAAGCCTCAACCAAAAGATTGGTTTGAAATAGTTACACTGAGATTGACTTGATGAGTAGCCTATCAGGGTCTTATTTTGGTGATAATATAGCTGATACATATAGAATGCAATTCAAAGAACAAGGACATGAAGGAAGTGAAAAATGCAGTGGTTGAGGTGGTTATGCAGGATAAGGTCGAGGTGGCAGAGCTGGTTCAGGTCGAGTTCAGATCATGTGTTATATCTACAGCTAGGTAGATCACTTCACAAGAGGCTATCAGAATCTGACTACGGACTGTAATTATTGTATAGCATTTGATCATGTCATTGAAGAATGTCTAGTACTTATAGCAAAAATGAAAGAAAATAAGAATCCACAGCCGACCCAGAGCATTTAGATGATGACTGCGGAACCGAGGATAAATTAACCTCACATCAATATTGTAACAAGGAGTGGAGTTGTGACGAGAAACGACAAATTAGATGGGAAGAAGGTAGTTGAAGATACATGGGTTAGAAACACTATAGAGAAAGCACCGATGTTCGATATTCACAAGGAAAAATAACTCTTTATGGAGTAGAAGCGAAGATTTATCGACGTAGGAGCTTCAACATCTCACATGCAGCTGAAGCAGAAGAATAACATTGACATAATAGCATCTATGACACAAGATATGGATCCCGGTATTTTAAAGTCTTTCCTGTAAACTTGTATGAAGTTATTGAGAAACCAGAAAGATGTAGAAGGACTGTAGGAATTGATAGACTCCTGCACATCTAAGGAAGTACTGCGGGGTGAAATGTGAGAAATAAATAATTTATATAGACAAAAGAGAACTGGAAAGGAAATGAGGCTTAGTGCACAAATAGGAGAATATGATATGGACCAATTTATTTAGTTATGGGATCTGAAGTTGATGTCCTCACGAAGAAAACATGGGAACTAATGGGTAAACCGAGGTTGTAATGGTCACCTATTCAATTGAGAATGGTGAATCAATATAATATTGTTCCTCTAGGAAGATTATTAGGCATTATAGTGGATATTGAAGGAGTGTGCACTACTACAGATTTTGAGGTAATATAAATTGTGGATGAGAATAACCCTTATCCTGCAATGCTTGGATTGGATTGGACATTTGCAAACATGGCTATAATCAACTTGAAGAAGAGGCAAATGATATTTCAAAGCAGCAATATGAGAGTGATCGTTCCCTTGGACTCATCAAAAGGAGCAAGGTATACTGAGCTAGTTAAAGAGGAGTATAACACAGTTGATATAGATAACATCTATCAAGTGACACCAAAATAATATGAATGGATTAACCCTACTGCAGATGAAAAGTTGACTTGGGAGCATGACAACTCCTATACTTCAGATTCAAAAGAAGAATTAGTAAATTGGAAAAATAGGCTACATGAAGTGTCTACAAGACAATTTGAAAGAATGATTAAGTCACTCCACTATATAACCTATGAGGTATGTAATTTTCCTTACTATGATGTTTTGGGTGATATAAATATTTTTCTTGCAGAATATGAAGAACAGTTACCGGAATGTCTAAGATTATTAGCCCTGGATATAGCCCTAAGAGCTACTCATGCTAGATGGTGGGGTACACATACGAAGAATATAGGAACTTGGAAAGAATGTCGAAGGTTGATATGGGTAAGGTTTGGTCAGGTAGACATAGAATTTATAGATAAATATGATGGTCAAACTGATCCTAGAGAGCACATCCAATTTTACATGAAAGCATGGAAAGAGATCCCATGAGAAGAATGGGTGCATGAGTTCATCCATACATTGGAGACAATTCCTCAAAAATGGTATTTGGAAATAGAACTTCAACATGGTACTGCGAGTTGGACAGAGATTATTGATCAGTTTATATTGACAAATAGCTTTGAAGATAATTGTCCATATATAGATTTATCCTTTCAGAATGTACTGGGACATACATGATATTACGGAAAATTTATCAGGGGATATGCGCAGATCATTGCGTCGATGGAATTTTTTTTGAAGAAATACATAACATTTCTATGGAATGAAGAGTGTCAAAAGAGCCTTGACACACTAAAGGAAAAGATGTTAACTACACCTATTTTGGTTTTCCTAGAATGGAATAAGGAATTTCATGTTCATGTGAATGCTTCATCAATAGCTTTAGGAATAGTATTGGCATAGGCTACCGCAGGAGAAATAGATCACCCCATAGATTTTGGAAGTAGGAAATTGTCTAAAGAAGAGAAAAATTATAAAACTACAGAGATGGGAGCACTAGCTATGGTATATGCATTACAACAATTCAAACATTATTTGTTGGGATCACTTTTCAAGGTGTTCACAGGTCACTCTGCACCAAAATATTTGGTAAACAAGCCTGTTTTAGGAGGAAAAATTTGCAGGTGGCTATTAGTATTTCAAGAGTATGACTTTGAAGTTATTGTTAAGCCAAGAAGACTAAATGTTGGACGTGATCATTTTTCAAGGATAGAAACAAGAGGAGAACCAACAAATATAGAGGATAATCTTCCTGATGCATAGATGTTTTCGATAAGAGTAACAGATGAGCACTTCACTAATATTATTCAGTTCTCAACCAAAGGAATGCCCCCTTCAAAATACAGTACGTAGTAGACAAAAGAGCTGGTAGTTAAGGCAACATATTTTTTTACTAATAGCAAGGCATTTGTATAAATTGGGACCACATGAAATACTACACAAGTATGTTCTTGAGCATGAAAGAGAAATAATTTTGACAAAATCTCATAGTAGTGTAGTTGGTGGACATTATTGAGGGAAAGCCACTGCGTAGACAATTTTAAGAGCATGACTATGGTGACCTACATTACATAAAGATGCAATTGAATATTGTCGAGCTTGTGATATCTACCAAAGGATAGGAAACCCTTCAAGAAGAGATGAAATGCCACTAATACCTCAAGTAACATTGCATGATTTTGACAAATTTGCTATTTATTTTGTGGGATAGATCAATCCACCAAGGAAACATACTGGTGTGAGGTATATAGTCATTGCGACCAATTATCTAACTAGGTGGGATGAAGCATAACCTGTGAAGGATTGCAGCACAAAAACTATTGCGAAGTTCATATTTGAGTATATTTTGTCTAGATTTTGGTGTCCAAAGAACTTGATGAGTGATTAAGGGTCACATATCATGAATCAAATCATTGAAGCATTAACTAGGGAATTTCAAGTTTACCACGAGAAGAACACTCCTTATCATCCTCAGGAAAATGGAATTGTGGAGGCATTCAATACTATTTTGGAGAATGCACTCACAAAAGTGTGCAATGTGAACAGAAATCACTAGGATCTAAGGATTCCAACGATGTTGTGGGCATATAGGACAACATGCAAGGAACTCACAAGACAAATACCTTTTAGGTTGGTATATGGACAAGAAGAAATCATGCCTATGAAGTACGTTATGCCAAGTTTAAGAATTGCAACCTTCACGGACATGGAAGACTTTGATATGATGGAAGAAAGGATGGCATGGTTACTTTCTCTGGAAGAAGACATGTTTATAATCAGTTTTCATCAGCAAGTGCAAAAGGTGAAGGAGAAATCCTGACATGACAAGCACATCAAGCAAAAGACATTCCAGGAAGGAGATATTGTATATCATCAAGCACATCTTTGATGGTGGTGTGTAGTTCAACTCGTGAAGTTAAATGGCCAGTTGATTCGAGGATGAGTGAATGGTAGCAGATTGAAGGTATACAGGTACGAGTCTTCCCTCGGAGCTTCATGATAAAGGACGAAAGGAGAAGAGTCTTAGTGCCACCTATAGTTGAAAGTGGGAACTAGACTATAAAATACTTTGCAGAAGGGAACTTTGCCAAAGGAAGTTTACTGCATGATATTCAAGAGTATGTCGAAGTCCGAAAGAACTATGACAAAGGAAGGATTGTTGTGCCACAAGGGAAGGTTCGTCAAAGTTTACCAGAAATATGATCATTGAAAGGAAAAAGTTTTCGTTAAAAGGAACGTCATTAATATGTGCGAGAGAAACACATTGATGAAGCACAATTGGCTGGATCTAGTGCCATATATGCGTTGAATGAGCAAGATCCAAGCTAATCATGGGGTTCGAAATTCAAATTCACTATAAATTCATGTCCCACTCCACATTTTACACTTTGTCATCTGGATAATTCAGTTTGGATTTGCAACTAAGTGAGACAAGTTTTTTGTTGTATGTATGAGAGAATTTTCAAAGAGATTTCTAGAGAGTTTGCAGAAAAAGGCTAGTAGGCATCATGGAAGCTCATATTGGTAAATTCACAACATCAAGTGTACCTGTGGTGCAAACACACGTGAGGTCACTATGGAAACAAGTAGCCATGGAAGAATAGCCACAAAGGAGACAAGAAAAGAGACCAACTAAAGCCTCTAGAGTAAAGCTAAGGAAATCCCCGAGAAAGAAGGTAGCGAAAGAACATCGAACAAAGAACAAGTAGGATAAAAAACATGTGCAGAAGGCAAAGAAAATAGCATAGCGGAAAGAACCAAAACAAATCCATGATAGCGAGGAGGAAGCCAAAACGCATCAGATGGAGACAGAATTCGCAGAAATTCCCTCTATGCCACCACCATATTTTCCACCAAGGAAACTAGGTGCCAAGCCAGTTAAAGATCCCAAAGACATGAAATTCAGCACTTTCACACTGCGACTGTTGAGCCCTGAAACTACATATCTCCTACACACTTTCCTAGACTTTATCCCCTAACCTGGACCTCATAAGCTATCAAAAATCATTGCATATTGATTCTAAAAGAGCATTGAAATGGTTTTCTAACTATGTTTTTGTGTTTGCTATTTGAATTAGATTTTGCTCATGAGCTACAGAATGCAGCCACTTTCTGCAGATGATTCAACTTTCCGCAACTGTTTTTGTTAAACTCTAGGTTGCAAGTGTCATCAGGAAAAACAAGGCACGTGGGCAAGTTAGAAATGACCTGGAAATGGATCAGGTCCTATTGGTTCAGCCGGATTCATTAACTAAAACGTGGTCAACGGTGGTCAAAGTATGGTCTAATGAAGGCGTCCTATGGCAGCTGGACTCTGTTTTCAAACACGTGAAGGATTCATGGCCGTTTCTAGATCCCTGGGGTCATGTTGACACCTGCAGGCTGCTCCACGATGTGAATCCAATAGAAACTCTTGATAGATTGAATAATCTCGGCAACAAGTATGCTAAGCTTACGGACACTGTCCTTTTATGCGTCCTCAGTTAACGATGTCTCACAGGAAAATAATTATGATTTTTTGTTATAAATGACGTGTTTCCAAACACATAGAGTTAGTCCTTGTTGATGTAATTTTGTTGTTAAGTTTACTGTGCCATGACACTAGTCCCACTGTGGCAACGAGAGGATTATTCCTCTGTTTTGAAATATAAAGAAGACTCTATTTTTATCTGATTGTGTGAGCATAATTCTGGATTGATAGCCTATTGACCAAGGCTGTGCAGAGGGCCCCTGCACGCTGAGGTTTCGTTTTCCTTATTGCTTTAAAGTTTTTATGCATTATTTTCTTATTTCCATTGTATATATTTCATATTTATCCACCTATGTATATTTCATTTGCCATGGTATTAACATTTCGTTTCTGTACATGATTTTTCAGCTCTGTATATTGTTGATAACACTGATCAGTGTGTGTGTGTTTCAGGATAGAGTAGGCCCTGGCATTTTCATACAGTTTTTGAAGTAACTAGTGACATGGGATTAGCCTCTTAGCTAACTTTGCTTTTCTTCATTTTTTAACTCCAGTTATGCTTTGATTTTAGTTTTATTTACTTGCTTTGTTAGTTAGTTTAAATATCAGATTCCTCATATCATTGACGTTAACTCCTAAAGCCATAACTTAGACTACCTGGCGAGATATCGGACTATGAATGATGTGATTTGATTTTAGTTATACTTTTCTGCAATTAGATATCAACTTGCTCATATCATTGATGTTATCTCCTAAAGCCATAGCTTAGACTACCTGGTGAGCTATCGGACCATGAATGATGTGATCTGATTTTAGTTTTACTTTTCTGCAATTAGATATCAACTTGCTCATATCATTGACATTATCTCCTAAAGCCATAGCTTAGACTACCTTGGCGAGCTATCAGACTATGAATGATGTGATTTGATTTTAGTTTTACTTTTATGCAATTAGATATCAACTTGCTCATATCATTGACGTTATCTCCTAAAGCCATAGCTTAGACTACCTAGCGAACTATCGGACTATGAATGATGTGATTTGATTTTAGTTTTACTTTTCTACAATTAGATATCAACTTGCTCATATCATTGACATTATCTCCTAAAGCCATAGCTTAGACTACCTGGCGAGCTATCAGA
>APFE031453211.1:56645-72573 GCA_000404065.3 Pinus taeda
TTAGTAGTTCATTATTTGTTTGATTTGAATAGCAGCACATTTTCATTTTTGTTCAATTTCATCACTAGTATGTTCTAAGACCCTTTGAAGTGTTAAGTTCTAGAAATCATTATAGAGGACATAATTGTGTTAAAATATATATCCATAGTTGCCTTCTAGAGTATTCTTAAAACTCAGGGATAGGATTTCCATTCACATTAGGAGATAAACAAAGATAAAAACCCCCAAAACAAAGTAAAAATCAAAAACGACAAAAAGTAAGAAAGAGGTTGTCTTGCACATATAGTGCACCACACTTCATCAACTTACGAATCCTGGATTGATAATTAATGTAGCAATTTAGGACTTACTAAATTGACTAAACATCGACTACCCGAAAAAGTGCCATTTGAAGGAGACTTTGAAGATGCAGGATTGAGATTTTAATGACCGAAGTAAGCATCTGTAGTTCAAGCCGAGCAAGTACCTACAGTAGGTATACTATCAAGAGACCGAAGTTACAAAGCTGGAGCCACACTAATGGGCTCAAAGATTGGAGAGATTACGCTTGCTAAACATGTTAAACACATCAGACTTCAGTAGAAGCATGTATAACACAACCTGTGTTTGACATTTATTGGTATTAGTGTGTGACAAATGCCTCTAGATGGGAAAGAGGATCCCGATTGATGAAATGTTGATACAAAGGATTATTGGATTTCCTTACCAAGGAAAGGACCCTGCCGAAGAGTTCATCGAAAAAAAACCAAGACAAGGTAATAGCATATACCATGAAGGACAAGTATGAGCTAATCAAATGGTTGTGAGGTTATGATATTAACTCCATCATTGACCAAGGAGTGTGCTTCACCACACACATCTTAGCCAGAAAGATAATGAGAAAGTGTAGAGTAGACGAAGTCCCTGCGGTCGTGGTTTCCTTAGTCACGTTGTGCAACATCAGGGTTCCATTCAACTGGGTCGGATATTTATGTAGGGAATATTTGGAGGATTGTCGCGAAGCACAAGAAGAGGGTAAGAACTATTGTGAAGCACAGGAAGAGGGTAAGACATTTCACTATGCATGGTTGATCTTAATCATCACGTTGTTAGCAGGAAGGAGCCGAAGGATTCATAGTTTCTTCTAGTCGAAGCAGATGTATGCGAAGTCGCACGATATCCCTCACTCTGGCATACAACGAGCCATTGTGCATACAAGAGAACATTATATTATTTGTACTGTTGGATATGGACTTGGACATGGTGGTGAACCAACATCCCAGGCGGTCAACAAGTTTTTATGATCAATATCACAATATAACATAGTTTAAGGTGGACCTTCATAGTATATATGTAAAGGCTTGAAAGGATCTGATGGATACATGGCATTCTCTGCCATATTTGGTCACTAAAGATGACCTTCTTGGGATAATACAACACTGGTCAATAGAGTGGATGACTCCAACCATAGAAGACATTGAAGCAAAGAAGGACACCTCGCAGCATGCGGGTCCAAGTGGAAATGACAAAGGAAAAGACGCAAAAGAGATAGATCCAGAGCAGGAACAGGGTACCCAAGACCCTCTCAGTGACGAAGAGGCAACAGAGGAATAACCATTCATCATCAAGAAGAGGATACCTGTTATATCTAAGGCTTTTGTGATCCATAATGCATATAGATGTCTTTCGAATTAATCACATAATCGGGATTTGGTCAGCGTTTCGAACCAACTAATGTGGTTCATCCTTAGGATAAGGTGAAGAATCAATCGATCTTAAGGAATACATAATATGGATGCATCATTTCCCGAAATTAGCTATTGAAAACTAGCCTCTCGTAAATTAGCTAAAAGGTAAGTGAAATAATAAAATATATTTGGTTAAAAACTAGCTGCTAGGAATAAAAAAAATATAAATTATTAAAAAGGGGTATATATTATCCCTTGTTCCTGTGGGACCCCCCATATTGGTGAGACGGGTCACTCCATTAATCAAAGGATTAGTGAACACGCAGCTGACCTTAAGCATAGGAGATCAAAGTCTTCCGCTTTAGTTGAGCATGCGGAAAAAACCAATCATCATGTTTGTATTGGGGAGGCTAGTGTTATTGCTAGAGTTTTGCAGTTCCATCATTGGAAATTTAGGGAAGCTCTTGAGATTGAAAAGAGGCCGAGCAATCTCAATAGAGAGGATGGCTGGAAAATCAGTAGGTGTTGGGCCCCGACTCTCTCTTACTAGTCACTTTCTTCCTTTCCGCCTCTCCCCCTCCCCTCATTTTTTGACTCTTCTATTTATTTGATCTATTAGATAATTATAATAATATGTTAATTTATCATATACAATTATTTTATCTGATTAGATAAAATATTTTATTCCTTTCCCCACTTGGCTTATTTTAATATTTTTATCTATAAATCCTTTTATAACTAACTATTATCTTAATTATTAATTTATTATATATATATATATATATATTATTAATTCTTATAAGCGTAGTTTAATCCTTTAGGTATATTCAATATATATATGTTAATTTAAAATATGGATACATTAAATTTTTATTTGTTTATTATTTTATATCAAGTTAATTAATATTATATATCATATATATATATATATTATATTTAATTTTTTGTAATACCTTTAACTAACTATTAACTAAGAACCATTTAAAAAAAAAATATATATATATATATATATATAATATTATATATATATAATATATATATAGTTAGTTATACCTCTATAACTAGTTAGTTATACGTTTTATTCTAATATTTATATTTTCTATGTATTTATTAAATACTTAATACCTTTTAACTATCTATTAACTTAACAACCAATTAAATTAAAATTACTTTATACAGATAATTCATATATTTATTTTAAGGTAAAGTCACTTATTATAACTAACTTCCATTTAATTTATTAAATAACTAATTTTTTGACCTTGGTCCAAAGTCAAATTTAGCCGTTGGTCAGGTTAGCCATTGGAGGCTTTGCTCAAACTATTTAACATGCAAAGCTGGATCTAATTCTTCAACTTGTCCTGACGATGAACCACACTGATTGGTTTGAAACAAGTCGACAAATGATATATCTTGTGATTTACGCCGAAAAATCTCTCGTAAAATTTAAAATAATTAAAATATTTACGCCGTAAGGCATTTCCCTCTGAAATGAACTCCCCCAAATGTCTTTCTGTCATAATCGTAACCGTTAGATCTCTTGTTAGACGATTAAACAAAAATTAGCGGTCTAATTAAAAAACCTTAAAAGACGTTTCCCTTTCCCTTGGCATCTGTGCGCCCAGCTCTCTGTCTGTTCGTATAACTCCCACGTGGATGTGGGATACCTCTACAAAATTCTAAGGTTCCTTGCGTCCTATGGCGTTTTCTCTGAACAAGAAAAGGCCGATCAGGGAGATGATGCAGACACCAAGAAAATAAAGTTCGGCTTGACAGGCATTTCCGGGACATCTGTGCGCCCAGCTCTCTGTCTGTTTGTATAATTCCCACGTGGATGTGGGATACCTCTACAGAATTCTAAGGTTCCTTGAGTCCTATGGCGTTTTCTCTGAACAAGAAAAGGCCGATCAGGTAGATGATGCAGACACCAAGAAAATAAAGTTCGGCTTGACAGGCATTTCGAAGCTGCTGGTGCAGGGAGGACCTCAGCAATCATGTGGGCCGTTCCTGCTCCTGATAGCAAACAACGTCTACCTGGAAGCCTTTCAACATTTGCACGAATCTGTCTTGGACTTATCGCGGTATGATAACTGATTACACAAGTTAGTATGATGCCAATTCATTGTACAAAATCAGATGACAAAATTTCAAGTTAAAGCTTCGGAGTATGGCCATTAATGATATGCATGGTTTAATGATGTTGCAAAGGTGAGGGCAATGCTAAGAGGCAGACAGTTGAAAAAACTTCCAGGATGCAGCTGGATTGAAGTTGGCAATAGGGTTCACACATTTGTTACAGGAGATACACCAAATCCACAAACAGAGGAAAGGTATGCAACATTGTAGAGTTTGGCTGGGAACATGGAGGTAAGGTACTTGACTGCAAAAGCTCCATGCTGCAAGATGCAGTGGAGAAAGGAATAAATTTGTGCTTTACAAATTACAACCACTGAAAAGCTGGGTTCTTTTTGTGCTGTAGCAATTCAAGCTTTGGTACATTCATCCAGAATTCCAAGAACATCTCAATTTCTAAGTATTGCAACAGTGCCATTAAGTGCATGGTCTAAAAGAGTGTATGACTGCATGCTCTCTTTTTCTAGATGCAACAGTTATGCATGAAAACAGACCATACCACTTTTGTTTGTAATTTTTCTGCATGCAATCATGTAGGCCTTGTGGATGAGGGGAGGCGACACTTTGATTGCATGACTCAAGATTATTGTACCATGCCCGCAGCAGAGCATTATGCATGTATGGTTGATCTGGTTGGCTGTGCTGGGCATTTGAATGAGGTGGAAGATTTCATCCAAGGAGTGTCATCAGAACCTGACACTACATTGTGGGGTGGCTTTGATTGGTGCATGCAGGATTCACTTTGCTGTCAAGCTGGGAGAACACATGTCAGAAAACCTTTTTAAGTTAAAGCCTGAAAATGTGGGAAATTATGTGTTGCTTTCAAATATATATGCTGAAGCTGGAAGATGGGATAATGTTGCAAAGGCAAGGGCGATGCTAAAGACAAACAGTTGAAAAACTTCCAGGATGCAGCTGGATTGAAGTTGGCCACAGGGTTTACATACTTGTTGCAGGATATGCACCAATTCCACAGATTGAAGAAATGTATGCAACATTGTAGAGCTTGGCTGGGACTATGGAGGTAAGCTATGTGCCTGCAAAAGCTTCATGCTGCAATAAATTAATGCTCTACAACCAAATGTGAAACCCACGGATTGTTTTCGTGCTGTATGAATTCAAGCTTTGGCACATTCATCCAAAATTCCAAGAACCTCTCTATTGCTAAGTCTCGCAACAATGCCACTAAGTGCATGGTTTATAACGTTGCTTTGTTGGGAACTGCTTTTAAAATATGCAGGGTAAGATCACGCAAGTGCTCCTTAATCAACTGTCTGCAAAGAAACAGACTATTCACTCAGCAATTGTGGACATTTTTTTAGAGCTCCATTCTCACCCCTAGTGCAAAGTGGGAGCAACTGGTAGAGTTATCACTTGCAAAAATGGTTTGCCGAGAATACATAAACAATGATTGTAGTTTCCTGTAATACGGCTGAATTTCCTGCATACAGCAGTAGCCTATATTTAAAGAGAATAAAAAAATGACTCTACACCAACTAGTCCCAAAGTTCTATGAACTTGAGAGTCAGAGATGCTAAAAATTTATAAAACCCACCTTAAGCAACATCATGCAAAAAAGGTTAAGATTAAGATTTTCAGGTAATGCTCGTTGGGGGAAGGGGGGTGTGGTTTCTGGATATGCTAGTCAAACTAAGAATTTCAAGGCTGCAATACAACAAGTTTATTGACACAAGTTGTGAATTGGGCTTAGTTTAGGTGGTTCAAAGGAGTGTTATTTTCTCCACCTGGGTTCAATTCCTGCAAGTGACATGTTGAGCTCTTAATGAGTATTTACTATTTTGTTTTGTTGTAACAAATTTAAGCTTTGTTGTTGACCTGGTGCTGTGCCCTGAAGATTCTAAGGTTTGTCCTAGGTACCAACTTCAAAATGAAGGAAAGTGCCTGGGGTTTTCCCAGGATATATTACCTGAGAAATAAAAACTTTATTGATACAAGTTATATTAAGTGGCTGTTTTATGAGGTTAAGTGCCTTTTTCTGATCCATTGGGAGCTATAAACCTAAAAAATGCAAGCTTATTCCTACAAGTTATCTATATCACAAGGTTCATCGAACTTTAACCTTGAGGTTCGAATTTCGGCAAACCTTAAAAAAATTTTGAGGTTCAGTGTTGGCGAACCTCATTGAACCTCATAGCCATTGACCAAGTGCATAGATCAAAACTCATAACTTCATGTCACAACTCAAGCTTGTAATTTATCTTTGCATTTTCCATGTCTGTGATAGCATTTTTGATGTTTACTAATGTTGATTTCTTACTATTTTATCCTATAATTCATTATATACATAGATGAACCTAATGGTGAACCTTATCCGAACCTCATCAAAAAATTCAAACTCAAACCAAACCTAATCATTGGTGAACCCGAAGTCGAACCCTAACCATGTGACATTGCAAGTTATTTACAGTGTCTGTTTAGCAACGATAAACACCTATTTCTCAATCCATTGGAAACTATGAAACTCAGCTTTGTATTATTGCTGTAAAACCACTTTAACTAGGGGATTGTCAAACTCATGATCATGACAAGTTACATTTTCCATGATACAACGGAAACTATAAATCTCAAATCTGTGATATTGTAGTAGGAAACTATAAATCTCATCTCTGTGATACTGTGGTAAACCCACTTAAAATTGGGGATTTGTCAAAATCATGATCACGACAAGTTACAATTTCTATACCGTAGTGCACAGCATGTCTTCTCTGGGATTTAAAAATGGTTTTCAACAATAAGATCCCAAGATTTACCATTTGACCTCACCCATTTGGGCACTATTTAATAAGATGGTTATCCTTGAAACAATTATACCTTAGTGCACAGCATGTCTTCTCTGGGATTTAAAAATGGTTTTCAACAATAAGATCCCAAGATTTACCATTTGACCTCCCCATTTGGGCACTATTTAATGAGATGGTTATCCTTGAAACAATTAATTTGGTATTGCGGGCATGGTTGTATGTCACGATGCTCATGAGCTTTCATTCAATGCCCAAGTGTTAAATTTGGCAACTAGGGCCAAACATCACTTTGGACAGCTCTTATGAGGCTGCCGATATTTTTCTTGGATTCCTCTTTCTGAGAAGTGTAGGATTGATCTAAAGATCATCCCATTCTGAGATGTACAAGTGAAGTTATGAATTTATTTTGATTATGTACAAATTATCAAGGTCAGCTAACCATCAAATTAGCCCCTTCCAGCCTTCAATGTTGCATATAAATACAAGGTGTCTCCTCACTTTGGCATCTCATCTCATTCATGTTTCTCTCTCTCATCTTGATTGGGTACGGATTTCTGGGCCTCTCTCTCTCCACACGTGTGAAAGGAACACTATATTTTCTAGCTGCTGCGTTGACCAGATTTGACCGAAATTTCAAGACGCTGAATTTGACAAGCGTTGACCCTATTTGACTTCAGTTTTGTGAGGGAGACTTCTGTTTGGGCAGGCTGTTGTTCTGGGCACAAAAACTGAGGCAGTTTGACCAGCGTTGACTGCCCTAATCCAGGTTGCTGCGTTGACTTTTGTTGACCAGATTTGACTAGTTAATTTCAGACTGTTTTGGGCTGCATTATCTTGTTGTTGGAGGCTGAGTTGACCAAGGTTGACTGCACTGTTTTGGAGGTCGATTTCAACTCTGTTGACCAACGTTGACTTTCTGGTTAAGGCTTTCTGTTTCTGTGGTTTTGACTGATCAGTTTGGGCAAGTGAATAGTGTAAAGTGTACTCTCTCTTTTTGCTGAACTTTTGAAGAATTATAAGAAGAATTGATCAAGGGTTTCCCCACATTGGGGTTTGCCCCTAGCTGGTGCCATAACTTGTGTCCTCTTGTGTTCACTTGTCTTCAACTGTTATTGTTTATTGTTTATGTTCTATCTGCATTTTACTATCATGTTGATGTGTTTGCTATACTGAATATGATGTTGGGCTAATAAAGAAAATTGAAGTAAAATTGCTCTAAGCATAGAACATGCCTTTGTTATCCTAAAATTAACACCAAGGTAGGTAGAATTTAGAAACCCTTTATCAATTCAGAATGAAAAATCCCCCTTTCATCAATTCTCAGTCAGTTCAGAAACCCTATTGACTATTCAGACCTTTCTGCCCCTACAGATTATCTCTCTCGAAAACGATATAAAGTATCTTGGCTACTTCCTCAAGCCAAATGATTACCAGAGAGAGGACTGGAAGTCGCTGATTAGAAAGGTAGAACAAAAGATAAATCTGTGGTGTTACAATTGGCTGTCTCTGGGAGGCAGAATGATACTTACTAAAGCAGTGCTGGAAAATATTCCGGTGTATTGACTATCATTAGCTAAGATTCCCTCTGCTATTCTTAGCTCTATCAGGCAATTGATGTTCAGATTGTTCAGATTCTTGTGGACTGGTAAAAATAATAAGGAAGGAATACACCTTGTCAATTGGTCATGCCTATCATTATAGCATTACCAAAAAATCTTGGAGGATGGGGATTCAAAAAGGCATCATTACCAAAAAATCTTGGAGGATGGGGATTCAAAAATATGAACTGGTTTGCAAAAGCCTTGACTCAAAAAAAAACCTGTGGAGAGCCCTGTTTGGTGGGGGACTTTGGAGCCAGATTATAAAAGGAAATATTTAAAACATCTGTCGTTGGTTGACTGGATTAGAGGTCATGCAGAAAAACCTGACAAAAGAGGCTCCATTGTATTGAAAGTTCATTCCCTCTCATCTTCAAATGGATTGCATGGAAAATCAGGGATGGTAAGCAGGCTGTTCTTGCAAAAGACCCATTCATAGGCGGTGCCCGAGTCTACAAGTTTTCCAATTAGCTGTCTTCATTCAAAAGGCCTATTCCACTTACATATTATTAGGACAGGGGATCCATCTCTCCCCTCCATAAACTACTGGCTGACCTCATCTGAGCTAGAGTTGGCTGGTGTTTTAGCAGAGGAATGGAATAATTTCATAAAAAAGGATAAATTTAAATGGAGTAAGACTCAACAGATCCAAAGACCCCCCTGATTTGGAGCTGGGATACATCATCCGGGGAGGTAAATGCCCGTCTTGCCTATGATGCAATAGCTCATTCTGAGGCTGAGTCAAACTCTAGATGGTGGAGCAATCATATTTGTAAATGGCATATCCCAACCAAGATAAAATATTTTGCCTGGCTAGCTCTTCACAATAAAACTCTGACTTGGGAGAACCACCAAAAAAGAGGGTTCATAAGACCAAACAGTTGTCACCTGTGCAGACAACATGAAGAAATTTGGTTCACTGTATTACAAGCTCTAGATATTTGAATAAACCTAAGGTGGTCCTTTGAGGAAATTATGTTTTTTCTCCCAGTGCTTAATAGCTCAGGAAATTTGGTTCACTGTATTACAGGCTCTAGATATTTGAATAAACCTAAGGTGGTCCTCCTTTGAGGAAATTATGTTTTTCCTGGGTCAAGAAATTAGAATACCTCTGTGCTGTTCCAATCTATGTGGCTTGGGGAATATGGTTACTCAGGGATAAGATCATTTTCAGAAATGACAGAATTTGTACCCTTACTCAGTCATCTAAGATTGTTGCCCTTTTCGGAGAATATCTCCCTGTGCAGTCCGAAAAAGTCCCTAGAAGACTTAACCCTCCTGTGATATCTCTCGATTCTCCCATTGGATTTTTTGATGGCGCTGCGCAAGAAAATATTTGTGGAGGTGGGGAGCTAATCAAACTGCCAGAGAATAGGTCAATTTGCTTCAGAATTGGCATTGCATTCGGGACAAATACCAAAGCAGCACTGATAGTTGCATGGGCACTCTTGACATTAGCAAAGCTAAAAAATATAAAATACATTCTGATACTTGGCGACTCAAGATTGTAATTCACTGGTTGACAGGGGCTGCTCAGTTAGAAGTTCTAATTTGGGGTGCTTGGAAACAGAATCAAAGAATTAAAAAACTACTTCCAAGATATTTGATTCCAACATATCTTCAGAGAATTTAATAGATCTGCTAACAGGTTATCCAAAAGTGCCTTATCGCTGGATCCTGGGTACATTTTATTAGATGAACTTCAAGGCTGCCAAGTCCAAAACGCTTATTCAATGCACTTGGAACATTTGAATTAACACTCTTCATTCAGCAGGAAATGGGCAACCTCAACTCACAACATTACAGAACAAGGAGATCTTAAAATATCAAATCTGAATTTCCAGAAATGCTACAGGTCTAGAAACTCTTTGTATAATCAAATATTCAATGTTAAAAATTGATGTAACATCCTCTCTGAAGTCGTAGAGTTTTTATAATTACTGCAACACGCTGATAATTTTAGGACAAGATCAGATTAGCTGTAGGGTTTTTCTTCTATTGACTCTCTCTGACAGATCTGATCTTATATAGAGATACACAGATCATTAAATTGC
Source organism: Pinus taeda (assembly GCA_000404065.3). Classification (NCBI taxonomy): domain Eukaryota; kingdom Viridiplantae; phylum Streptophyta; class Pinopsida; order Pinales; family Pinaceae; genus Pinus; species Pinus taeda. Next base: position 66,860 of record APFE031453211.1, read on the forward strand.
TCTTAGACTGCGAATCCCCCATTAACCGTTGGGAGACAAATTACATTCCAGTTTACTAAATGGAATTTTCTTTCACTATTCCTCCCTCCTTGCCATAGAAACTTGTGAACTTGTGAATTAACAAGCTCATCTGATCGAGCACAACTTTTGGGTCTAGAAGGTTAGAGTATAGGTAGACAGGAAGCGACGATAGAACATATTTAACTATCACAACACATCCTAATGAAGAGAGCCATTGAGCACCCCAGGCTTGAAATTTCTTCGAAACTTTATTTAAGGTATTGATTCAACTCTCCATATTAGAGGCACCGATCAAAATGGGGATTCCCTAGATATTTAAATAATTTCCATTCCATTCTAAAGGGAATCCCAGAACCATCACAATTTCATTAATATTTTGAAGTGGACAGTTCCATCTTATGATTAGGCTCTTTGTTTTATCAATGAAGCCCCCCAACAGGACAAGATATTGATCAAACACTGGTTTGAATCGCCGAGCAATAATTTTGGAGGCTCCCCCTAACAACAGTGTATCGTCAGCAAACTGGGAATGATACACATATTTATTGTTGTTTTCTATACTTAGTCCTCATATTCTCCCTTCTCTTCCCTTCTTCCCATCTCTAGGTTCCGTATTAAGTTTTCTGCCACTAATATATTAAGGTTTCTACTACTAGGAGCTTGTATTCAAAGCCTACCTCAAACCCCTAGACGTGGAGAAAAGATTGCAGGGGAGTCCATTTACTAAAGGAGCTATCCACAGGCTTCCAATACAATCTCTAGTCCAATTTATGACCTCATTACAGAAACCCAACTTTTCCATCACCGAGAATAAAAAGGAGTGATGGATTCTATTGAAGGTGCTTTCCATGTCAAGTTTGATAATCATACCCGGCTAACCCCATTTCTTTCTTGAATGAATCGCCTCATGAACAAGAATGATGTTGTCTATGATTTATCGATGCTTCATGAAACCAACTTGGTTTTTTGATATGATTGTAGGGAAAATCTTTTTGAGCATAATAGCTAAATTTTTTGTTAGAAACATCTAGGCCAAATTACACATTGGATTGTCCAGAATCGAGAGAATGAGGACAACTATGTCTCCTTCAGAATTAGAGCTAAAAAGGATGAGTTGGTATTGTCCCCAAACCTTCATTTAAATATGGAGGAGTTAAGCATTCACATTAAAAATTATAAAGAAGTCATCCAATCCCAGATCTTTAACCATGTTTAGGGACTAGATGGTTTCAATTGCGTCATCTTCCTTAATCAGCTTAACCAGATGAGAAAATTCCTGATACAAAACGATGGAGGTGAGACATGAGATGAAGTATTTCTACATTTCTGAGCCATTTACTTTGTCTCTAGAATATGGATTCTTGAAGAAGCAAAAGTCCTCTCTTAATTTCCTAGGAAAAACATATTTTAAGGTGACCTCCAGAAGAAATTTCCTTTACTTGATTCCTAGTTTCTCTTTATTTAGTATGCTTGTGAAAAAAGATGTATTTATATCACATGCCTTTAACCATAGGCTTCAAGACATCAGATGCCAATATTCTTCCTCCTTTCCTGTTGATTTTAAATATTTGGTTACTAGGTTTTTTTTCTTCTTCTAAGTTCTTGTGAGTGATTGGTCTGGACTCCATCAAGCCTTGATGATCTTCGATCTTTTGAATTATTTCTTTTATCTCTTGCTATAGGGGCCTGTAATTGATTTTGTCTCGGGTTCTAAGAGCATAATTCACCTCCTTCATATTTTATTCCCAAACAAAGGTAAAAGACTTGCAAATTGGCATAGCCCAAGCATGAGTTATTAGGTCAGCCTCCCTTTCTTTTGGAGCCCCCTGGGATTAAACCAGAAAGGAATCATATCTAAATCTTATGGAGAGTCTAAATCCAACCTGATGGGTTTGTGATCAGAATCCCCTTGAGCCAGAATACTAGAAAGACATTATATGCCATTTACCAACCAATTACTATGAAAGCGGTCTAACTTTGCTGCAATGTTGTCCAATTTTTCCAAGTATACTTACCCTTTTTTGAAAACCATTGAGAAGCTCCCACTCACTGATGATATCTTCCATTCTTTCACAGTGAGGATCCCTTACAATGCTTCCAACATGTTTTTCTAAGAAAGATACAAGAGAGGCTAAATCAAAGCAAACTATCAAACTTGGAAACCAACCGCAGATCACAAAATTTCTTCGAAATGTGAGCAACAAAGAAAATGCGAGATGTAAGGCTGGAGGAGTTAAGTATGCTCTCTGAAAATCTAAATGAAAATTACTTCGTTGAATATTAGGGGACTTGGAGACCTCATCAAACCAAAGGTAGTAAAAGAAGTAAAATAATTAGTGAATTTGAGGAAGCTGCAGGTCTTATTTCTCCAAAAAATAAAACTCACTAAAGAAGAGACCATGGCCTTGTCACAAACAATTTGGAAAAATAGTTTGGTACCTTAGGTGTAGCGCAAAGATCTCAGGGAGATTTTGGTGACATTTGCAGCCTTTGGCAAAAATACTGATTTACGCTAATATATAATGTCAAATTATGTTTTTGGGTGGCTGTCAAAGTAGAAGATAAGGAGTCAAAAGAATCATTGTCCCTTATAAATGTTTATATGTCCCAGTGTGTAGAGTGAAAAAGGAGATTTTTGGTACTCTTTAACACTCATAAAGGAGGGTCACTAGCACATAGATAATGTGATAGGGAGTGCTTTTAACACAATTATTTTCAATTTTGAAAAACATGGTGGAAGCATTGTAAGTGATCTTCATTGTGAAAAAATGGAAGATGTCATCAGTGATTGGGAGCTTCTTAATGGTTTTCAAAAAATGGTAAGTATACTTGGAAAAATTGGATAAGTGACATTTCCCACATTGCAGCAAAGTTAGACTGCTTTCTCATCCATAGTAATTGGTTGGTAAAGCGGTAGATTAGTATGTTAGACATATTTTCATTCAGGATCACTATGATTTTGTTTCATGATGACTCAAGATGGAAAATTAGTTTTGTTTCTATGAATTATCGTTTTCCATTATCTAATAGATATAGAGCATTGCAGTGTGCATTTAATATTACGATCCTCATGAAACATGTCACCAATTTGTAGTATGCATTTAATATTTTGGATGTTATTCCAAAAAAGAAATGAACATTGCCTAGTTGTTTAAATGACTAATCACAATTCTTCAATTCCATTTTGTTTACTAGTTTTTTTTATCTTCAAAGATTGTTTATATATCATGATGCTTCTCGAATTTATGCCTTACGGCGTTTCCTTTGCAACATTTGGTGCAATTGCTAGTTATAGCTCAATCTAGAATAACCTTCACTTGTAAAACCTCATTTTCAAACGACGAAATAGTCGGAAAATTTCACATCCGCCTTTATTAGGAGAAACCGTCATACGCCACCATAAAATGCTCAACAAATTGGCCTCCAGCTTTATTTGGAAGAAAACCTAATTTCAAATAAAACATGAGTGTTTTATCTCTTTAGGTTTCATTATATAAATTAAAAAACAATTTGTATTCTCTTTTATTTGGAGAAACCCTCACACCATAGAATGCTGGAAAAATTGGCAGCGTGCCTTTATTTGGAAAATAACCTAATTTACAACCACAACAAAAAAAATCACGTTTTATCTCTAAATTGAAAATTTTGAATAATTTTTTTGTTAACTATAATCTATATAGGCATTATATTTAGGCTTATAGGCTTTCTTATGCATCAACAATCACCAACACTTTTACCCTACTCTGTTAGATCAGGGCTCCGTTAGATCAGGTGAAACAGTTTCAACCGTGGATTTGAAGTGTGATTGCTTTTTCCAAATATCAGTTGAGTTGCCTTCTTTACATGGCAAGATATTTTTACTGCTTTTTTCCATTCTTTTATGTAAGAAAAAATAGTGAATAGAAATTTTGCATGCAGCGTCACTTGCATGCAGGTTCACCCAAATATAGCTGTCATGTCACGATGGATCAATTTGCACCGTTGGATGGGTTTAGAGCCAAACGTTGATCGATTTTAAATTTTCGTATAAATTGGCTCCATCGCTTCTCTTTCTCTTATGTTCACCCACAACTTTCTCCTGCATTGGATCCTACTGTGGAGCGCTCAGCATGTGCTTTATATTTGTATGCATGAGGAGCACTCTATATTTCTAGGCGGAGCGCTGTGCGTAATGCGGTATATCTGTAAGGTTTCTTTTGTGTTTTCGTTTCATTTCTTGATTTGATTAAGTTTATCCGATTCATTTCAGTGGAAATGCAATTTGTTCTTTGAAATGTAAATTAGATTCTGCTGTTGATTTTTTACGGCTGGAAAAGAGTTACAGAGGGTTTAATGCGTTTGATGATCAAGTTTGATATATAATATAATAGTGGTAATTTAAATTGGATTTTTGTTGTTGCGGGTAGCAAAAAGAATTACAGAGGAGTTCATGGCTTAGCTACTTGGCTTTATGATAAAGAAAACTAAAATAGTGGGATCATGCACTCTCAAAATGTAGAATAAAATCTTTATGATAAAGAAAACTAAAATGGTGGGATCATGCACTCTCAAAATGCAGAATAAAATAGTGATTAGATTTTTTTTGCGGTTTCCTTTCTCTTCTTTACTTAATTAAGTTTATTCGATTCATTTTCCATGGAAATTCAATTTGTTCATAGAAATTTAAATTTCTGGCTTCTGAATCTTTGTTGTTGATTTATTTCACAGGCAGAAAAGAGTTTTAGAGGGTTTAATGGGTGTGGCAGATAATTTAGTATGCAATACAATATTGGTAATTTCTTTGTTATTCTTGATTCGATTCAATTCTCTTCTGATGTGTTTCCAAGAGCATATCAATTTGTCTATTTAAATTTAAATTGAATTTTTGTTGTTGCAGATAGCAAAGAATTACAGAGGAGTTCATGGCTTAGCTGCTTGGGTTTATGATAAAAAAAATAAAATGATGGGATTGTATGCCAATGCAGAAGAAAATAAATCTTTGGATCATAAAAAAACAGGTAGATTAATCTACAATCCCCTTCACAATAAATTAATACAACATAAAAAGAAATAAGAAATCCTTTTCAATAACTTAATGCAACAGAAATAGAAATAAGAAATTGAAATAGATGATTGCAATGTAACAGATTAGAGATATATATTTTGACAAAGCCTTATTACATGCTTAGAATTAGAGTTATTTCAATATTTACAAAGTCTTTTATCTCAAGTGATATTTGATTTCCTCATTACTTCATCAAAGTAGCCCGAAGTGCACTTTCCCAGACACTCAATAAATTTCCCATCACTTCATCAAAGTAGTTTGAAGTGCACATTCCTCGACACTCAATGAGGAAAAGGCTTTCCAGGTTTCCATATATATATTTAATGCAAGGTTCCACGAAGGGTGTTTTTTAACACTATTCTTTCTGAAACATAACCTTCCCAATGTGGTGCTCTGTTATTGAATGACAAAAACTCTCCCTACATTGCCAATAGCTCATGACAACCATGCCCGGTAAATTCAACCCTAAAACTGTAATTCGAGGTAGAGGTAGATTATAAGAGATAAAAACAAATAATTCAATTAGTACTTTTTAGAGTTTGGGTGGGCTTATTCTTGTTCCAGAGTTTGGACTGAGTAAGAAGATAACAATAATATAAATATTTGTTTTTTAAATGGTCATAATACTATTAAAATAAGTGAAAGTATA
>APFE031453221.1:0-14088 GCA_000404065.3 Pinus taeda
TAGTGGATGTCATGGTTGTATGTATGGATGGAACTGTCAATTTATATAATATAACAAAGCTGGCATGTTTCATGCATATTTTGTTATTGTAGTTCAGCTATTTTGGTTACTTTAGCAATGTATGTATTTTTACTTATGCATTGATGTATGGACTATTCTATATGTGATTGTATGAATCTTATGAAGTGTGTTGTTTGTTTAACTCATTACTTTGGACTGCAACTATTTTGATTTCTATTTTTTGATGTCATTTAGCTCGTGTGTTCCTTTGAGGCTATGTACTATTACAAAATTCTAAGGGATACACTTATTTTTCCCTTCCGTGTGTTAGAACCTCCCTATGCATCTCTCTTGACTCACCACAAGGTCACACACTTGCTTCCGACAAGGATATATTTCTTACTCTATGTGTTATCGCATTCAAGGCATAGATTTACTACCCACTGTTGGGACTCCTACTCCAAACGGTCTAAGGTCTAGTTAGGACTTATTACCAGGGAGATCCCTTGACATGTTGGCGGGCCCAGCACCGTCAACATTTCTGGCACTAGAAGGAGATCCAGATGACAAGCTAAGTTTGTGAAATATGTTTTGAATCTTAACACATCTATCATGCCTTATGTTACTCTTCGTCCTCCAAGATGTTTGTCTTATGTAGATGACTTTGAAATCCCGGAGGAGTTTTGGGATCTCTTGCCACAAAACACATATGAAGGTGAAGGCGGAACAACTTGGGAGAGGCATAGTCTTGCCTTTTGCAATCTATGTGAAAACATCGAATCTCGTGAGGATTATGTGATCTGCATGTTGTTCATATCCACACGTCATGGACACCCATTGCAATGGCTTAACACACTGCCCGAAAAATCTATTCACTCACTTGGTCACTTTGTTTTAGATTTATGTCATGCTTTCCATAACTTTGACCATCAAGGACTTAATAAAAAATTTCTCCAATTAAGGAAAGCCCCTAATCAATTCATGGCACAATTCTGGTATCGCTTTCGTAATCTTGAATTTCAATTCCCAGAGGATGAAATTGATTGGGAATTTCTCAGTGAAATATTTCAATATCTTCTTCATGTATCTGAGAATCTGCATATCTTAGAATCATTCAAACTGACATACCTCGATGTTAGAGCTGCTAAATCCAAGGTGGACACGGTCATTGTCACAAGTGAATTTTCGTCCTCATCTCATCGAACAGCTCTGGCCCCATAGTGTGAGGCAGGAGAAGGTGTGCATCTATATGTTGAATTGTCACATCCTCCCACCCCACCTGCTCTTGATCTCTATGCAGATTTGGTTAGCAAGACTGTTGGTTTTCGCATGGACTTCTTTCCTCAAACTCCATCCCCGCATTCTGTTGATCCTCCAAATTGTATTGTGTTGTGTTCTCTCATTCGAACTCCACACTTGTTGTTCACGAGGATCAAGTTGTCGATGGAGTCAGTGGTGAGAAGCCAACCTGCACTATCATTTATGATGATTATGTGTGAGAATCTGAAGAAGGACCTACGGTGAAGGATGACCCCCTTCTGTCTGCACCTCATCTGCGTTTTCCTGACATATTTGGTGACTCTACAATTGTTGATTTTCCGTGTGAGAAAACATTCCTGAATGCATCTAATTTCAAACTTTCACAAAATACACTGGATGTCAGTCTCTCATTGCATAGTGGAGAGGACACATTTGTGTTTCCAAATACACTCAATATTTCATCTATCATTTCTGAAAATGCAAAGGGTAAACATTCTTGCTTCTCATCAACCCCTCTGTATGTTTCATTAGATCTTGAGGATGTTGATGAACATATCGAATTTTTTTATCTTGGTTGTCGTGATCTCTTTTGTCCTTCATTCGATCACCATGTTGATTCATTCGTTGTCGATCTTTCTAAGCCACTCATCTTCGATGATCTACCTGTTGATGAAGTGGAAACCCCACAATTTATTGAGGCACTTCAGCCCTCGTTGATCGTTATGTCAAGCCCTCGTTGTCTTGAGGTTGATTCCACTCTAGATCAGAAATTTGTTGAAACACCCAGGGCACCTCGTCACTCACCTGTTTGCATTGAAGATCAATCTAGTTCACAGAGTTCAAATCCTCCACCAGAATCACATGACCCCATTGCTTATGCATTAGAGGAGTCCTACATGACCCCAAGTGTAAGATGTCTTTCTTTCTCATGTCTTCTCGTTTGTCACAATCAAAAGAGTGTTTGTCATATGCACACAGTGTGAAACATGACCATGACACATCCAAAAAAGGTTTGTCTTGCGCTTTTATTCTTTTCTTTTCTGTGGATATTTTTAAACTCGGAGCGTGTTGGTCTTCACTATTATATCTTTCTCATTTTCTGGTTTACACATTTATCTTTCTCGTCAACCACACCTCCACCAACATGGGTTAACCAATGTGCTAATGGCTACATTGGAAGTATCACTTCACGTGAAAAGGCCCATGCACTGTTTAGCTTAGGAGTAGGAGCAGTGTTTTCTTTCTTATTTTGCTTTTTCTACATGTTTGCTTTGTTTAATTTGTTTGTGTTGCTTGTTTTCCTACTTTGTTTTCTTGCTTTTCTTTCATTTACTTCTATCCTTTGCTTTCAATTTGTTTGCTTTATTTTTTACCCATAGGTCTAGTTTCACATGAAACCGCGTGTGGCTCTCGAGACAGGCAAGGTAAAATCCAAGAGGACTTGTACAGCTATCAACACTTGGTTATCTGTTATTCTCTCTTGTTATGAAAGAACTTGTTGTCTTCATTCGATGATACCCTGATGGAAAATACGTTGTGTTCAACTGATTCTTGGTTAAAACACAATGCTTTCACTTTAACTAGTACCACCTACTCTAATTGGTTGTTTTAGGTTAACCCTTGTCAACTCAGTCGAGTACAATAAGGTGAGGGGGGGAACCTTAACAAGTAGTGTCAGAGGTATATATAAAATACTTCTCTGAAGGGACAACCTCTTCTGCACTCAATAAATCAAGATCCATCTTCCGCCTCTGAAATAAATAAGTGCCTATGCACAATTATTTGAAAATGAAAAAATAAATAAAGTGAAAGAAGAGAAAGGCTTCCTACACAAAGAGGTGATGCAAGTAACTTCGTCGGGGTACTGACCAGGCTCGCTAGCAGCAGAGCGATGCTTATGTCCCTGCGTGACTCCATCAAGGCACTGTCTAGGCCTATTGGTAGCAGAGCAACACCAAACATGAAAATAAGACTCTAACATATTTATTGCTTGTGTACCAATATAACCCTCATCCCTAATCGAAACAATTGACTTGAATTGGCCTAGAATGTGTGCTAACCAATCAAGAGAGTGGTAAGGGACTATATATTTAACTCAAGCTTAGTGTTGAAGCCATGACGATCAAAGAATCGAACAATAAATCCAGAGGAGTTAGACTCGATTTTCACTAACAAGGTTCATACAGAGAGCTGGAGTTCTACTAGTGTGTTGCCAATGTTATAGCGGCTACAACCACCCTCCAAAATTTTGCCTTCGCTTCTTTTGGGAGCCTCCCTCCTCGAAATCATCGTGGTTATCCTGCACTGATCAGGTTCTTGTGTTTATTAGAGTTCATCTGTCATTTCACAGCTTTTGTTCAACTCACTTGTTCTGTCAGTCAACCACAAGCACACCCAACACTTGGTTCACATTCGGTCAATCAGCTGTCGAGCAAAACTGCGCAAATCTGAAGTGCAACTTGTATTCCTGTCCAAAAATGTGCAAAGAAACCTAGTAGCTTCCCTGCACTCAAACATTGAGCAGAGCAAGCTAGGCAACCTTGCTCGGTAAATTGCATAGAGCAGGCCAGCCGGCACTACTCTAGAAAAATTGCACAGTTTCAGTCAGCTATACTACCATCTAAATTTGTGCAAAAACTGGCCTAGATGAACTACCATCTAGAAATACATAGAGAATCCTAGGCCAGTTGCACTGCTCTCTGGAAATGCGCAGAGCAGCCCAGCATCACTGCTTTGGAAAATTGCGAAGAGCTGGCCTGTCAGCTAAGGCCTCTAAATCCAGAAACAGCGTAGAAGTTTTCCCTCACTAGTTGTTCGTCGCATTTGCCAACAAGTTGTCCAGTTCCTGCTAGAATTGTGCAATCCTTCCTTGCATGTCGAGAAGCTTTTCTCGAAAAACAAAAAAAAAAAGCAAAAAGCATCCCTATATTTTAGGGATCCATTTTTAGCATGAGGAGTTACATGCAAAACTATTTTTAAAAACTTCCCGCCAAGTGTCTCTTTTTCCTAGATTTGTGGCATGCACATCATAAACCCTAATCTCACCAAATCTATTTAAATGATGCCTCTAAGCTCATTCTTCACATTCGATCTTGGATCTCTTGCATTCCTAAGGCATCTAGGAACCATCGGCACAGTCGGTACAACTTTTCTGGGTAAGTTTTTCTTTTCATGCCTTTTGCCTATTTTTCTGTCGCTTTTTGTTTTCAGCTTGTATGAGTGTTGTTTCCTTGGTTTTATTGAATGATCGCTCGTGTTTCAATGTATTTTAACTTGTAGAATTTTTGTTTCAAGTTTTTCATTACATTTCCTTAGTGTCACACACATAACATTGTTTATGCACTCACAATCGTTGTTTCGACGACTTTCTTCATGAGCTTCTTGGTTTTGTCATTTGACTGATTTATGCACATGCTTGAATCACATGCATGTTTATTCACTCAGATTTGCTCCAACTTCACACACACATTCACTCCTTCATGTTTCCAGTTGCCATTGGGCAGATCCGGGCTGTCTCGGCCATGATCCTGTGTCTCCCAGCAATTTCTGCGCATTCCTGGCAGTCAAGGCTCTGCCTTGCCTCCATGAATTGCGCAAAGGCTGCCCACACTATCCCCAAGCTATGCTCTACGAAATCCTAGGAGGCAATGCCCAGTCTTTCCCACTAGAACTATGCAATGCGCAATTTCGGCCAGCAACTCGGCCTGACTATTCTGCACATTGCGCAGTATCAATCAACAGTCTGCCTTTCTAAATTGTGAATTGCATAGATCCAGCCAGTAGTCTGCCTCACTAGTAGCTGGGAATGTGCAATGCGCAGTTCCAGTTGACATTCTCCCAGCTCCCCAAAGTCAATGCTGCACAATCTTGCCCAACAGTCACCAGTTTGTTGCCCGAATGTTTCCCAAACTTGTTTGATATTTTTAGTTAACATTGTCTCACCATGAGTGTCTTCTTTGTATCCAGGTACTACAAGTCTTTGAGCATCTTCTTAGCAGTATAGGTATCATGGCCTCCAAGAGATTTGGATCAAAAGACACAGTTGAAAGCAGTATTGGGGATGTGGTTGAACAAGGATCTATGAGCCCGCCCATGTACACAAACACACACATGTTCATCGAGAATGACATCAAGATCACATGGAAAGACATCAACACCAGTTTCTCAAGCATTTTTGAGGAAAATATGGAGGATCTACAGGTCTATGTGAACATCCATAAGTCAGGGCTATACAAGGTTGCATGTAGGTTTCCCATGTTCCCTTGTGCAGATCTGATCCACTAGATTGTCTCACAAACGGAACCTGAGACAATGATATTAAGCAGTGTCAATGGAGCAAGGCTTTCTTCCTTCAGGACAGAGGATTACCGGGAGATATATCATTTTCCATTCCGAGTGAGCAGGATGGATGCACCGTTTTACACTCCCAACGGCAACACGAACACAAGATATATCTTGAAGCATTGGGTAAAGGAGCCAACAAAGTTTAGGATGACACCCAACGAGATATACAAAACAAAAACACTTAGGAAGGCATATCAGTTCTTGGTCATCTCCGCATGTCGCTTGTATGGACAAGGGAGTACAGAGACCTTCTTGTAGATTTGGGTTGCTATGTTGGATCAGCTGGCAAGTGAAGGAAAACCGTTGAACTGGTCTGACATGTTGGCTTTCTAGTTGAAATTTCATCTATCCAATGTTAGAAGTCCGCCCAAGGAGTAGCAAGAAAAGTTCTTCATCTTTGCATACTTGCTCGATGCAATTTGTGCCCATCAACAATTTCCTGGTATGGGTTGGGCATGGACACCTTCAGAAATTGTTGTGAACATATATTGCAAGTTGCGCTCAGATTGCAGCTACTGAGGAGTCATGGCTGGAATATGTGACAATTTCATCATCCCTCTATACACGATGATATTTGAACAAGATCTGCCCTGCATGTCCCAAGCAACAATGGAGGCATTGCTGAACATTGCAAACTCATACGCCTCACCCAAGGGAACCTTCATCATGATGTACAACAAGAAGAAAGCTCTACATGTGTTACCGAGGTTTTCCACGAACAAGTTTTTCATACAGGAGATTTCATACCACATCTCGACAGGTTTGTGAGCTGGATTTCACAGGAATAAGAAGGCACCATGGCCCACATTTCCTGTGTGAAGTAGGTTGTACATGATCAGGAGTTTGAAAGAAACAGATGTCGAGGTGGAAGACTTCAAGAAGTTTAATTTTGACACCAGGAGTTTCAACCCGTATGACCCACATGATTTATCCAGGGACCATTGTGCGAGAGTGTACTATCCTTGGATCCACGGGGCATGCCATTGGACAGAGGAAGACCCATGGAGATATTTTTACAACTCCTCTAGGCTCAATGAATTGGTCAACATTGCATTGGAGTGGCTAGCAGCACTCAAGGCAACAACACCATAGGGAGCAGCAACAATAGCAGCAGCAAGCAACAAACCTATGCAAGACAAAGGCAAGGGGAAGATTGTAGAAGGCACAAAGACGGAACAAAGATACAAGTTTATGGAAGACCCACTTGTGGAAAAGGTAGCTTTGGAGATAGATGCGAAGAGGTGACAGGAGGATAGCACAAAGAAATAGAGAGAAGCAGAGGTTGGAAAATATAGAGAGGATGTTGCAGGAATTCTAGCAAATTCTCAAGGAAGAACAAGAGTTGCGTAGAAGAGAGAAGGAAGTGCGGCACGAGCATGAACAGGAACAGGAACGTGAACAGAAATAAGTGCAAGGACCACACACAACGCAACCTACACCAATACAGGTTGAAGACTCTTAAACAACAGCAGATAAGGAATAAGGTGAGCAGCCAGACTAACAAGAACTTGCTCTACAAGATGAACAGATAGTAGAATAGATGGACATAGAAATGGAGCAGCTAGAACAGGATTAGGATATTGAACTCATGCCAAAAGAAATCAAGGTCACTCCACATTCTTCACCAGCACCAACAGAAAATCAAGTCCTGAGTGAACAAGGGGATAAAATTCTCCTTGAGGACCATCCGTGAACAAAGATGTACAACATAGCCTTTGATGAGTCGCAGTACAGAGTTGTACAAGCACATAGAGTGCGCACCTCAGATGAGCATGCATCACTTGTGCACTTGGAAGAACGGGTGATTGTGTTAGATGTACGGAGGCATCCAGCTGCCTTGGTTGATGCTACAAAGGTTTATGTCGAAAACACAAGCTCGAGTGTTAGGTTCTTGATAGCAGAAAATGAGTGCATGGCTAAGGAGTTGCAAGCAACCAAGAAAAGATAGGAACAGTCAATAGGATCCGCTAGAGTAATGATGAAGATGGCCATACTTGCTGAAGTATCGGCTCTTAAGACGGTCACACGGGGGCTAGATGACATGTTCATCACCGTGCACAAGCCATTTGTCCACCTACATGGTCATCAGTAGCGCTGCACCAAGATAGCGTGAAGACTCGCAGACATACATGTCGCAGTTGATCATGTACAGACATGGACAGTGAGGTACAAGGGAACCTTGCTTCACTTACACAAGATGACGAAGTCATAGGTGGAGTTAGACAAAGCATGCATCCGGAGTCAGGTCCAGAGCTATGAGGAACTCCCACCACTCATCACTAGTATTGAGGATTTATATGCATGGTTGTATAGGAGTTTGGATGTCATGGTGAGAAAGTATGGCACCCTGTTGATTGGTACACTCATCGAGGCCAAAGAGAAGAACCAAGTTAGACTGTGTTAACACTCAGGTTGTCCCTTGGCTCCTTCAGGGATACGGCCGAGGTAACCACAGACCAAGCTTTGGACTGCCGGTAACACTAAGGGGCGAGAACTGATGTAGGTAGATATAAGTGGGCACCCACTTATTCCACCTGGCTCATAACAAAGTTTCTTATTTTTTAGCATAGTTTCCTATTTTGGAAGTTTTGTATTTTTGGCAATTCTTAGGCCCTAAACTTCTGGAGCCGTTTTGAGGCCTTAATCAACATTTTTTGGGGAAAAAGGCCAATGATATTATTATCCTACATCATTTAGAAATTGTATTCCTCATATAGATATTTCCAATGAGCTATTATGTGTGCTAAATGGAGATCATATGCCAAAGTGACAACCCCAAGAAGTTGACGTTCCAACTTACCCCATTGGGGTCCATAAGCCTTTGGTGCTTCATCTATTAGGGTTAGGTTTTTGGATGTTTAGGATTTTCTTATTAATTCTTCATGATAAAAATGTCATGGAGCCTCATTGTAATAAAGTTCAGGAAGGCAGGTAGTTGTCACTTCTCTTCTCAGAGATAATCTACCATCGTTCTAGCTAGTTTTCTTTCATTCTACTTGTATACAGTTTTCAACATTTTCCATTATTTAATTGAATTCAAGTTTTGTTGTATCTCTGTGTTTTTGGTGGTGAAGAGGAAATACATAGACCCTGTACCTTTAGAAGAATGGATCAGGAACCCAATCAAGAAAGGGAAAAATGCTTCGGTGGTTTGGAAAGCCACAGTGGAGGCTTTCAAGGTGATTGAACAAGGTCTGGCCTGGCAGATTGGTAATGGGGAAAAACTGAGGATAGGAAAAGACCCCTGGGTTGGATGCAATGAAAAATTCGCCCTATCCCCTGGACTAATCAGACATCTAGAATCTAAAGGCATATTTTCCCTAAGTCAGGTCTAGAAAATCGGCTTCTCTTCTATATGGGGGCAAGCTTGGAAATCCATAGAAGAACTAGGTCTACGGCCTGTCTAGTGGAATGAGTGGAAAGTATATACCGAAGAGCTAAATAGATCAAATGTAAGGATAAAAGACAGACAGGATCAGTTGGTTTGGGCACATGCGGAAAAGGATCTTACTCCCCAAAATATGGGTACAAATTCCTAATGTCAAAAAAAGGCTGGGGAGATCCGGAATGGTGGGCCAAACTGATATGAAAACTCAAATGCCTAGCAAAAGCCAGACTATTCTTTTGGTGTATTCTAAAAAGGAAAATTCCTACATGGGATATTCTTCAAGCCAGATATAAACAAGGTCCGGGGAGATGTCCATTATGCAAATCAGAATCTGAAACCATTAGACATCTGTTTTTGGTTTGCCCATCTGTTAAAAAAGTATGGGCGGAGGTCGGGAAACTTATTAATAAACAGGTTGTTTGGGAGGGGGAAAAAATTCATGAGGTATGGGAAAAATGGTGGCGTCAATATCCTGAAGGGAATATGCAGAATCTACCTCCCATCATCTGTTGGGGGATCTGGATCGCAAGGAACAGGAGTATATTTTTGGATAAGGAAACCTCAGTTGAATCAATAGCGGTTCAATGCTCTTCTATCCTTTCAAATATCCCTGAACCAGAGGAGGAAAGAACTCCCAAACAGATAAGGGAGGAACAAATCAAAGGAGTCCCATGGGCCTACTTTGACGGGGCTTCCCAGAACAACAAAGTAGGAGCAGAGATGATCATCCACCTAAATGAAAATCAGACTTTAAAAGCTTCAGTGGGTCTAGGCATGGGGACAAATAACTTTGCGGAACTATCAACTCTAAAACTTCTTTTATGCTGGCTCATTCACAGGAACATCCTCACGGTTCAGATCTTCGGAGATTCTTTAATTGTCATAAAATGGGTCAATGGTAAAAGTAGTTGTCAAAATTATATGCTGAGACCTTTATTAGAAGAAATACAGTTTTTAAAACTCTCTTTTAATGTGTTTCCAATATGTCATATATACAGGGAGCGAAATTTTGCAGCAGACAAACTTTCTAAGGAAGGTTTACAGCAGGTTATGGGCAGCTAGAAAGTAGCAGAAGAGACTTATGGACAGATCCGTGTGTCGGATCAGCCTCCTCACACCTAGTGTTTTTTCTTTACCAATGTAGTATTAAAAACGTTTCTCTAATTTTCAATGTTTGATATCATATTGGTACTATTGATATATATTGGAAACTAAGTTTCCAAAGTTTTGACTAGTTTCTATTTTCGTTTTGGGTTGTTTTCCTCCTATGAGGAGACCCAGGAAATAGACAAATAACTGACATCTCTTGATGGATAATGATTTTTGGACTGGTTACAGTGTCTGTTTGATGAAAACGTAAACTGTGTTTGAAGTTTACGTCATTAGAGGATACATTGGTCAGCTTTTTGTGCAGAAAAGACTGTCTTTTTTGTAGTAGCTTTATGAGGTCATCATATAGCAAAACGAATGCTTAGGCATATGCTTGTAACTTTTTATTCTACTTAATAAAAAGTTCGCTTTTTTCTTTGGAAAAAATCTCTGTGTTTTTGGTTAGTAATTTGTATTTCATTTTGTTCCCTTCATAAATTTGGATCAAAGAACCAGGGTTTGGAAGTTAATGTGATATTGGATTGTTTGAGAGCTCCAAGGATTGGGTTGTAGAGATCAGTAGCATGCCTTGCTCAATCTTTGTATTATTGATAAGTTTTGTAATGATTGTGGATGCCCTGGCTATTGGGATACATTGAAGAGTCTTTGTTTGGCATGAGATTTAAGGAATTTTTTTATCAAATTGGGATGCGCTAAGGTGCTTACTTTATCTTCATTATTGTGACAATATCAAGTGCATCATTACATTTATAAATTTGCTATTACATATATGATATTTAGATTTGATTTTCTTCATGTTGTGAGATAGTTTCATGGTCGTCTTTCTATTTTTATTAAATAGGATGACGAGGCTTAATGTTATGTTGTTTTAACATGATGTAGAATGAAGTTTTCATATATAATTTGTTGTTATTGTATTTTAGTTGTAATTTAAGTGAATTTCAAATCTATGTATTGAGATCAATCTTACCCTACATGTTATTGAAATGATCTTTACTTGAAATCTTTGTAGTGTCTACAGTATTGGGTTTGAATGAAATTAGTGTTGGGTAGTTTCAGAGTTTCTTATTGGGTTGTTGAAGAAATAATTTTCAACACCAAGGCTAAAATTTCTATGTAATAGATCCATGGCCTCATAGAAGTGAGGTCGAAATTTCAAATTGATTAAATTTTCAAAATTTCTATAAAAGGCATCATGAGTATATGTGGGGATAAGGGAGCACAAAAGAATAGTAGGATTAATGAGATGATTTTGCTATCCATGGGTTAGTCTCTTGAGGAATGCACAAAGTAGGAGTAGGAGTTTGCATATTCAGGATCTACATATATTTATACATGCAGAGGATTGATTGGTTGTAATGGAGTTTGAGATTATTGCAAATAGTTTAATTTGATCTCTAGGTGTACTTGTCTCAAGGGAGATACAAACATGGGGTGAAGGGGGTAAGGATCTATTGGTTCCCTATTTGGAGTGCGCTTATCTTATGGAGGGCATTGACATTTGAGATGTACTAATGACTTTATGACCTTCACTCATATATGTTTGTATTATATGACTTAAAGCATTATTGAGGCATTATGCTTGATGATTTTATACATGGTTATGTAGATAATGGAGTTGAATGTTACTCATAATAATAACCTCACACTTATTTGTATTGTGTTGTGTTGTGTTGCAAAGAATGGTGCATATTTATGTTGTGTTATATTATATTTGAGAGCACATGAGTTTGGAGAGACTAAGGGTTTTGAGAGTTCTTTGCAATTAGGACAATGTGTATAGATATTTCTTTGATTAATATGAATTAGATTCTATCTATCTGGTGTGCATTATCTTCCCGGATTGATTATTGTTGAATCTCTATCATTATGAGCCTTGTTGGCCACTAAGTACAACACTCGTTAGTAAATTGATTTAACAAGTGACAACCACCACAAATGGGGTCTATTATATCATATTCAAGGAAAAACTCAAGCAAAGGAGAAAACCTAGAGTTTAAACGAAGGAGGGAGAGGATTACCCAAAATCACTCCTTGAAGAATCTCATATTCTTGCCATGGATTCAAAGGAGTATGAGGAGAAGAATAGCAAGCTCCATGCAGACGTGAACGCAATCAACCAAAGAAAACCCTACTCTACACTTGCATGGAAGAATCTAGATATACTTATTGAAACAAGTTTGAATACCAAATCCAAAACCTATATGATGGTTCAATAAAAGTGAATGTGTGTAAACACCCACATCCAATTAACAACTAATTATCATCTTCCTTCAATTTTTCAATATCTTCCACCTCTAAATCATCCATAAGCAAATTGGGCAACCCTTTGAATGACTATAGAGAATTATAGTATCATAAGTTCAGTGTGGGAGTGCCCAAAGATTCCTTTCAATGTGTAAAGGATGTCTTCTTATAGAATCAAGGTTCCTCCTTAAGATTCTTTATGAAGAATAGATCCACATTTTCGAACAATCCCATGATCTATGTGCTTTAGGCACATCCTCATTGATTAAAGTTGAGTAAATCAACATTATCATGTTCCCAATTTAAATTTAACCCTATCAAATTGAGTCTCATAGATATTAAACTATTTCTTTATTTCTTATATAACTACATGTTTTTTCAAAAAAAACCACACAGCCAAAAAAAATTATAATTTTTCTAAAATTTTAAGATACTTCCATCTTTTCCCAACTAAATAAATTACATGTAAATACATTCTAAAAATATCATCAATTTTAAATTTTCCCACGTTTGAAAAAAAAACAACCAACCAACCAACTCAACGACTTTTTTTGTTTGGGATGCCCTCGGAGAACAACTGGCAACACGCTTTCAATCCAATACGCGTATTCCCATCCTTAGGAATTATCTACCCACCGCCAACCTTTTTTAAAAGAAAGGGATGCCCATCTAATGTACGTGGTTATCATCTACGACCAGTGGATCTCTCCATGGATACCACTAACAAAGTGATGCACGAGATGTTGACGTCTCTCTTTAGAATATTGCCAAAGATGCGGATATCTTCGAATATTATGGAAGATTATATTATGAAATTATAATATTAAATTAAATATTTTGAAAAATAAAAATTATTTTTAAATTTTGAAATTAAATTTAATAAAAAAACATATTACTTTATCTATTTTATTTATATATATTTAAATAAAAATATTAATTATTCAAAATTTATATAAATTTTTTATTTAATAATCTAATTTTTTTATTTTTAAATGTAATTATATCATTTTGATAAATGAAAAATGACACATACAAAAAATTGAGAAGTAGAGTAACCTGAGAAGAAGGCCTACTTCAAAATCTTGCCAATGTCAACCTAGCACATGAAGGATATGGGACTTTTGACTCTAGTAGAGTTAAATTCTTGAATGAATAGAGATGGTGTATGCTTATGTGGGTGTTCTTGAGTAGGAATAGGCATGCACTAGAATGAATTTCACGTAGTTTGACACAATAAGCTAAAGACCAAACTCATATATAAGCCATGAGGATAACCCCAGATATACCATGTATGGATACAAAGCAGACATCATAAACTTAAGTGTGGACATGATGCTTGACATGTGAGAGCAGTGGGAGAGTCTTGTCAAACACCCACCCTCAAGAAGAGCCTGATGTTCTACCATGTCATGTTCCATTATTTTCCTTGTGTTGTCACCATAAATGTTGTTCATGGTTGATTTATGGGATGGTTGGTTATAAACTAATGAAAACCTTCCTATACTTACCACTTATTAAGTTAAAATAAATTATAATATTTTTTTAATTAAATTAAATTCTATATAACAAATTATCTATATCAATCACTTTTAATTTTTATGATAAAATTAATATCTATATCAATCACTTTTAAAAATTAATTTTTATGATCAAATTAATAATTTGTGATTCGTTCTCCACTTTTCACTAGTTTCAATCCCACTTCTTCACCCCTGTGAGCATCACCCGATGCAATGAGT
>APFE031453221.1:16256-43993 GCA_000404065.3 Pinus taeda
AAAAAAAATTATAAATATACCAAAACTATAAATAACAATATAAAATTAAAATGAATATCCTTGGAAAAATGAAAAGAATGATCAAACATATTACAAATAAATAGGTGCTACGTAGTATCTAGCACCTGCCTGGTAGTTTAAATATAGTTGAATTAAGTAAAAAATATTGAATTCAAGTTAGATTGAAGGTTTACAATCCAATCAATTTAGGTTTTACTAATTGGTAAATTAAGATATTTTGTTAATTGTAATTGTGCATTGTGATGGTGGAGAATCAAATTCTTCTGAGCGACAATAATAATGTCTTATTGTAGTGATAATGTTTTTGTTGAGAAGGTTGTCTAGAAGGTTTTATATTTTAAAGGGTTGTTGTTTTTGTCAAATATATATGTGAAAGATAGGTTGAATATATTCCTTAAAAATATATAAATATTAAAAATGGAGTTGTTTTATTTACTTAGTTATTTGTTGTTTGAATTAATAACTATTTTAATTTATTATTAATAGTTTTTTTTACTGATTTCTTATTGATATTAAGTAAAATTATATAATTAAGTTTGCACATTTACATTTTTACTCCTACTTATTAAAATATTGAAAAAAAACATAAATATTGGTGGTACTCTTAGAAATTGTATTTATTTACATCTTGATCCTATCCATTTTGTATGCAAATACTTGCTTAAATTATGTTGGGTAGTAATTGATGGTGAATATGTTATTTACATGAGCATGAACTATTTTCAAGGATTTTAATTTTTGGTAGTTTCCTATGAGGCTTAACAATGAAAAATCTAAAAATATTTCAAATTCATGTGCCGCTAGAGAACCACTCATTGTGTCAGTCCTTACTCTTGACAATAGATGTCTCCATGTTCACCTTGAGAAGGCTAAGCAAAATCAACCTAGGAGCAAGTGAGGAACAAGTCTGAAAGGAGAGGCAAGCCATCTATAATAGGATTGCACAAAATTCATTCTCAAGGGTTGAAATCTTCTAAGACTGAAAAACCAAGGAACTCATGCCAACTTTGTTTGTAATGAGTTCCAAATGTTGAGAGCAAGTTAGTTTGTCTTAAGCCTGGAGTCTGTCATCTCTATTCCTCAATTAATGTTCAATTTCCTTAATTCTAGCCTCATGGGTTTCCAACACCTGTCTTCTTCTTTGTAACTCTATATAGTATCCTTTGCACATCTACGGACTACTTCAAGTTTCCAAATGGGGTTATTGTTTATACCACAAATTAAAGTGTTAGATGACATAAAGATGTCAATACATCCCAAGGTTTTAAACTTCCCAAAGAAATAGGGGATGGTGGGAACCTAGGATATTAGAGTAACACCCTTCTTATTTCATTATATGAATGCATATAATTGGTTAAAATTTTCACGAAGTGCTAAAAAAAGGGAGCAGAGAAAAAATTGAGAGGTAAAGGAACCTAAGAAGAAGCCCTCTTCAAAATCTTGCCAATGTCAACTTAGCAGATGAAGGACATGAGAATTTCGGCTCTAGTAGAGTCAAATTCTTGAATGGAGAGATGGTGCATGCTTATGTGGGTGTTCTTGAGTAGGAGTAGGCATGCATTAGAATGAATTTCACACAGTTTGACATAACAAGCTAAATAACAAACACATATATAAGCCATGAGGATGACCCTGAATATATCATGTATGGATACAAAGAAGGCATCATAACCTTGGACATGATGCTTGACATGTGAGAGTGGTGGGAGAGTCTTGTCAAACACCCACCATTAAGAGCGTGATGTTCTACCACGTCATGTTCCATTATTTTCCTTGTGTTGTTACCATAAATGTAGTTCATGGTTGATTTATGGGATGGGTTGGTCATAACTATGGAGTTGATAACTAGAACTCCCATTTTCTCTTTTGTCACCAAATTTGTTGGCTCATCCACTTCCTGGTTTTGTTCTCAGAGGATCTGGAAGGAGGAGAGAATGGTTAATTTTTCTTTTTTGAATATGATTCAAACCATAATGGATTCCAATTGTTATTATTATGGGACTTAATTTTGTAGAAGAAATATGATGATGATAAATGAGTCCCCATGAACTATCCTGCTTTGATGTTATTAGTGAGTTTAAGTCATCAAGTAGTGTTATTGCTTCTATTACATTATTTGTAGTATTCCAATGCTCCACGTATATGTGCACACTTTTGTCCTTTTAAAATTAATGAAAACCCTCCCATACCTACCACGCATTAAGTTAAAATAAATTATAATATTTTTTCTTTAATTAAATTAAATTTATATAACAAATTATTTATATCAATCACTTTTAATTTTTTATGATAATCTTCTTAATTTGTATAAATCTTAAATTTTATTAATAATATTTACAAAATATGCAACCAAAATATGAATATTTGAAAAATATTTACAAAAATAATAATAATAATAAATAATCTGAACCAAATTGGTGTATGAAGTCTTCTTGTTTTTGGGGGAAAGAATCCTTGTGTCACACACTTCTCTCTAGATTTAACCCTCCAATATCTTATGTCAAAGACATAACTCAAATTTACAAGAATTATTAAGAAAAAAAATATAAATAATAGTAATATAGAATTAAATTATATATATATGAAAAAAAATTTATAAATATAACAAAACTATAAAATAATAATATAAAATAAAATCGAATATACTAAAATGAAAAGAATGATCAAACATATTACAAATAAATAGGTGTTACATAGTATCTAGCATTGGCCCCTTAGTTTAAATATAGTTGAATTAAAGTAAAAATTATTGAATTCAAGTTAGATTTAAGGTTTACAATCCAGTCAATTTAGGTTTTACTAATTGGTATATTGAGGTATTTTGTTAATTGTAATCGTGCATTATGGCGGTGGAGAATCAAATTCTTCCTAGTGACAAAAATAATGTCTTATTGTGATGAAAACGTTTTTGTTGAGAAGGTTGTCTAGAAGGTTTTATATTTTAAAGGGTAGTTGTTCTTGCCAAATATATATGTTAAAGATAGGTTGAATGTATTCCTTAAAAATATAGAAATATTAAAAATAGAGTTGCTTTATTTACTTAGTTATTTGTTGTTTGAATTGATAACTATTTTAATTTATTATTAATAGTTTTTTAATGATTTTCTATTGCTATTGAGTAAAATTATATAATTAAGTTTGCACATTTACATTTTTACTCCTACTTATTAAAATATTGAAAAAAACATAAATATTGGTGGGTTGTAAGAATTCCTAGTAAGTGTATTTATTTACATCTTGATCGTATCCATTTTGTATGCAAAATACTTGCTTAAATTATGGTGGGTAGTAATTGATGGTAAATATGTTATTTACAGGAGTATGAACTATTTTCAAGGATTTTAATTTTTGGTAGTTTCCTATGAGGCTTAACAATGAAAAATCTAAAAATATTTCAAATTCATGCCATAAATATTGCAAGTGCATAAAAAAAATATTGTAGAAAAAATTGAGGCATTTATCTACATGGCATTGTGTTGTGCAAAGGCTACAATAACAATCATTACATAGTAAGACATGAACCAATCATATTGCAGAAAAATAATTTTAAAAATTAATAAAATTCAATCCATAATTTTCTTTTTTTATATAAGTTTGACAAATACTTTTTATTCCATTTACAAAAATAGGTAGGTGTTACATAAATAGCATCCATGGTCAAATGGCCTCAACCTACCCATCAGGAAACCATGTATGTTGGTAATTGAACAACATTATAAGCTAACCAAAATCTAAAGACTTTGAGAATGTCTACTAGAGCATTGTAAACCTCAATGTCTTTATACTTTCTACTGGCATATACCTATAACAGGAAAAGAATAACAACTTGCTACTCATATATACATATAAAAAATAATTATCCAAACTATGCAGCAAACCATACTAATCATTTGAAGACTCTATTGGTGTTGGATCTTTGGCACTGGATCCCGACAGTTCAGTTTGTGGGATACATGGAATGTGCTTCTCTATGCAGGCCAAGCGAACATTTTGTTGTTGGATCTAGCATTGAATACGCTAAAATTCCTTGTGAATTTCCCAAATTTATGTTCTTGGTTTGACAATCTTTGCAAGAGAAGAGGACAATGCTTTTGCTAAGAGGACCTTCGTCATTCGAAAGAAATATAAAGTATAATTATATTGTGTGTCGTGGCCTATGGTATGTCCAAGGTTTGGAATGAGAATCTTCCACTCCTCAAGCTCCAATTCATTATTCTCATCCTGTTGTCCCACTTCTTTCTCCCAAACTGATATTATATGTTGTGCTAGAGGGTGTGTGTTGACCTGATAGGACTCAACAACATTTTTAATGTGGTCTTGAGTCATTTTGCGACTAATGCCTTTGGATGGCCTCAGACGGGGCTTCTCTCTCCCATTCCCACGATTTTTTTTACGACCACGACCGCCTCTGGCCCTTCACTGCTAGAGTGAGGTCGGTCAAGCCATATGATGAGACTAGCAATTATGAGACAGAGAAATGCAAAGATAAGTTGACCATAAAGCCTCGCCCCTTAGCAAGTGCTTCCCTGTAGTTGAGCACAATATCGGTAGGCAGCTTCGAAGGGGGTGCCACCGAACTATATGAAGGTGCTACCTTGTATAAGTTAGAAGAATAGTTGTCGTTGAAACAAAAACATTAGAACAATCCAAATAAGAAGTGTCTTCCCGCTTCATCGTGTTTTGCTCAAGATTTTCGACCACAAAGACGCCAAATAGTCTAGGAGCCCAGATATAAAATAAAAAACGGAAGCACAACGGTAACACCTTGAGACCATTCCAAAAATGGTCATGTTGAGGGAAATATAGGTTATTTGAGGAGCTAGACTGAAACCCCCAACCCTCTACAGACTAAATAATGTACTTGACATTCTAGAGATGCATAAAAGCATAAATTGGCCTAAAATTGAGATAGGTACGCGAGTTTCGCGGTTTAAGCCTCAGGGCTCTAAGAAAACTAGTGATAGAGCCGACCTATACATCTCCTAAAATTAGAAACATTGTGGTTCTAAGCTAGGGTTTCATAACCAGAAATACCAATAAAAGACAAAGCGAACCCAAGTAAATTACAGAGGGAGTATGATATGAAAGATCAATAATAGAAACATACCCACGAGTATGGCTTCCGTAATGATGAGCTGGTTTGGCTATAGCTAGGACCACCGCCTTCCAGTCGTTAAAGCCTTAGTTAGGATTACTTAAATTCCCTGGTCGACTTCCTGAAAACCCTACCACACACCCAAAAGAGAATCTAACGAACAAGTTTCCATGCCTATCCAAATGTCGACACCTGAAGGTATTCTAGCCTTTCACCACCTTATGCATGGGAAAGAATGAATGTGGGCAACCTCATACCCACCTACCCTGCCCGATTTTCAAGGGCATATCAGAGGCATGGATCCCATCATTGCCACGTTGTCACCTCGCTCCTCGATTAGGGGAATCCATAATGCTACATTATGGAGAAGTAACATATTTTTTTTTGGTTAAAAACTAACTAATACTCGATCAAAGGAAAAATGGAATACCTAATACCATGCATACGGCAGGTATAATA
Organism: Pinus taeda; assembly: GCA_000404065.3. Lineage (NCBI taxonomy): Eukaryota > Viridiplantae > Streptophyta > Pinopsida > Pinales > Pinaceae > Pinus > Pinus taeda. The sequence goes on from APFE031453221.1 coordinate 21,832, forward strand.
ATATACAATTAAGTTCAATATAAATTTAAGGGAAACGTGGAAATAATTGTCGATTGTAACATTAGAGATAAACAAAAATTAAGTTATACATCAAGATGACTTTATACTTTAAATAAAACTCTAATTTCTATTATGTAAGAGATATTTGACATCAAATACTCATTACATAAGTAATAAAATGTTGTATATATATATACATATAATTTAAGTTTATTACATATATATTAAGATTTTTAAATGATAAGAGGAAAGTAAATTTCAGATATTATAATTTTTAATTATAGTGGGAAAATTTAGCATAATTAGTTGTCAAACTAGCAGTGAGGACAATGTAGGTTGACTCATCATTGTTATTTAAGGAAAACCATAAATTACTTGTTGGTGGTCTATAAAAGAGCAAACTTTCACTCCTATCTCATGTCTATGGGTCTTTCGCCATTAGCCTATTTTATTATATCTAAAGAAGACAAACTCTTAACCAAACAAAAACATTTTTAGAAAAAAAAAAAAAAATATATATATATATATATATATATATATATATATATATATAATATTATATTTATTGATATTCAAATTACATTAATTATATACAAAATATTTATTTTAGTTACTAAACTATAATTTAAATTAAAATGTCTTTGTATCTTTTAATATTTAATATGAATAGGTTTTTCAATTACGTTTATTTTTTAGTGATTCTCCATAAGTGACACTTTAAATTTATATAAAATTACATTATTGTAATAGGTTTGAACTAAATTTATATAAAGTAATTATTGTAATAAGTTTGAACTAATTATTTTTTCAAAAAAATTTAAGTTGTCAAAAAAACTCAATTTTATTGATATGAATTTTTTTTCCAAAATATTTAAAAAGAAAATTTAAATACCATGACAATAATATTTAATATTTAATAATTTCAAAAATTCAATTAAATTTTAATTTATATCTTATAACTTTTTTTTATTAACATATACTTTCTTTTTTTTTCTATGTAGGAGATTAGTGACCGCTATGTCTAGGAAATATTTTTACCAAATCTATCCGAAAGGATCACTTCCTGTCGGCTCAACCACATAGCTTGATCTCGAGAGTGTCAAGAGAATTGAATATGTGACCTCTCAATAGAAGAGGTGATTTTAACAAAGGGGGCTCGACCAACTGAACTAACCCTCAAAGCTTATAAATTAACTTTCCATTAAAGAGATAAAAATATTAAAATTATTTATTACTTAAGTTTTTAAAGAGGTTAAACACCTAATAATAATATTAAGTCTTCCATAAGGATTGAAGCCATTATAAGGATATACTCATTATGGGCTCAACTTGTCACATGAAAGAATTGAATTCAAGTGGAAAAGAGAATGTTTTCCCAAATCATTCAACCACGTGTAATTAATCATGTAAATATAAATCTAACATAATAATAAGGAATAATGTAAAAAATACCATAATATGATAATAAAAATATTTATTTTTGTGTTATACTTGAACATGATGGTGTGAATATTGAAACATTATATATGTGTGTGTGTGTGTGTGTGTGTGTGTGTGTGTGTGCGTGTGTGCGTGTGTGTGTGTGTGTACACACACACACACATATATAATGTTTCAATATTAATCCCCCATGTTAAGAGAACTCTCCTATGAACCTGCACGTCACTGCTCATAGTCACCCCCTCCAAATTGCCAAACGTTTGAAGCCTCCGAGCTATATCCATAATACACAAACATTTACGATTGGAGCTGGTTTTAAGTTGGAAGTGTAATTAGCTAGAGTGGTATTTCCTTCCATTCTCAACCATTATTTTAGATCGTTTTTTTATGTATTGTTGTCCCATGATAGTTAGTTATGAATATGATGTGTTAGCTTGCAAGCTATAAGGACCCGGGCTCTTTGGCCTAACCATTGGACTTGCTTATTTTTTAGGTGTGCGTTTTTCTCTAGCCTTATCTGTTTAATTTGACTATCTCTACTCTCTAGTTAAATTTTTCCTTAATTGTGGGTTAGGATTTTCCCCACCCCCTCTTCTTCTTAGCCTCTTTAATGTTTTTTATTCTCTCAATTTAGCCCCTCTTGTTCCTTCACAGATTCACTTTTCACTCACATGGGTTTGTTGGGCTTCTGTTGGAGCTTTAAGGGCCATACTTCGCCTTTGGCTCTATTCCTCTCCCTGGTCCCAAGCGTACCCACTTAGAATTCCTTGCTTTAATTCTAGTTCTAGTTGGGGTTGAAGCCACTATGGACATGGGTGCCATGGCCAGTCTATGTCATGTCCCTAGAGCAATGTTGAGGATGCAATAACTATACATTGGTAGTCACTCTTACGTCTACTAATGTTGAGATTAACATTGTAGAGATCGAGGCTCATATGGAGTGAAACTTCATTCGCGACAATGATATCGACGAGGACATGGGAGATTAGGTCTTAGATATAGGAAATGCATGCAATTGTGCCAGAAAATATCACTAAGTTATCGACCTTTACTGGAAAATCAAGACCATCATGAGGAAGGTTCTTGTGGAACGTATTGAACCACAACATGAGATCTTACTTTAGATTGATGCTCCACAACATCTTCTTGGTACTCTCCTAACAAGAAGAATTTTTGGCCTGGAGTTTCCTCCCTCAAATGAAGAGGAAGATAGCAAAAGTCCCATCCTAATGGGTTGTCCTACTCCCTAATAATGTTATAGTTTTATATTTTGGTTTACTTTTTATGAGCAATCTCTCCACTCCTTTATTTAGGCATAACAATAGGGAATTAAGTGTTTCTACAAACAATTTAAGACTCCTTTTGCTACATTATCTCTACATATAAACTCACATTATCATTTGACTAAAATTATTTATCTATGATATTGGTCTCGCTTCCCTTGTAGGAAGCTAGTATGTACAATCATGCATGTGTTTTTTGATAGTTAATATAAATGATTGCCTAGCTTACTCAAAAAAAAATGTTCAGATTATTATGGAACATTCATTATAATAAGTTATGTTAAAGTATAATTAGTAGAAGAGTATTTTATAATTAGAATGGCATGTTTATGTATATATTGAATTGGTTGTTAATTGAGTTTATTTCATGGCTGTGGGAAGAACTATTGTTATCCTTCCCACCTAGTCTCAATTCCTCTCCTCCAATGACGAAGAATTGGAAAATGAGGTACTTAGTTAATTTTAATTTTAATTAATATTTCATTATAATAAATTTTGTTAAATATTTAAATTATTACAAATAAGAAGTATTTGTATTGAAGATGCAATAAGCGAGAACATTGAGTGATTCTGAGGAGCCATGGCGGAAACACTAGTTCTGTGCGGCACAAGGAAAGGTTACACCGTTGCGGTGACAGTCATCGCATCCTCAATCGACCTCCTGGGCATGATCTCCAGCAACAAGCTGATCATCCTGAGAGAGCTAACTAAGGAGCCCGAGAAACAAGGAAACCCTCAGCGCAGCCAGATTGGTCGCACACAATCCATCCAGAGCGTGGCTCTCTTACTTGATGGCCAGTATGCCCGATTTGGCTATTGCAAGGGCAAGATCTATCTCAATGCTAGTCACATCAGGTCCATCCACAATGCCGAGCACTCTATCGACCTTCGATAGACCATCTCTACCTCTTGCGAACACATCAACAAGCACCGGAAGGCAACCGTAAAGGAGTACGCCCAGGACTACAACTCTGAACCAAGATTCCAGACCTTTGTGGCAGCAGAGCTACAAGAGGAAAATCTGGGCGCTGATGAGGCTGGATCTAGCAGCCTACACAGCATTATTTCTGAGGTACGGGCCAACTTGTTTTTTTTATATATCCTCTCCACATACCCAAACTTGTCCCAGATGCTCTTGCATGGCCAATGCATAGATCTGGATCGAGCATTCTCACCATGGAAGGCAGTCAGGTGCTCAGATCCACTATAGAACCAATAGATCAGGTACTTAGAAGAACAAGCAGCCTTCACAAATCTAGATATGGGGTTACACAACCGTCAAGATACCCCTATGCCCTGATTCCTGGGCCATAATCACAGAGGAATGCCAGTTAGGCAAACAAAATGGCGATGATCTAAGGTTTGGGATCTGGACGATCTAGGCAACAGATCGGGGACAAACTCAATCAAACTCAAACCCTAAGGAGGCGAATCTCACACAGTTCTTCATTAAATCATCGGAAGGCAAGCATTACTACTTGAGGTTATGGAAGGGCAACCGCATACAGGATCTACGATACAAAACCTACTTGGCATACTAGAACAGGGGCAAAATTTGATCTACATGGGACGCAACTTACAGGACAACTACACCCTTCAGGATTACAACATAACCACAGACTCGACCATCATCATCAACCTCTGTCTGTGAGGTGGATGTTTTGGAAACAGCTCAAAGAATACAAGCTCCAAGAACACAGACTCCTTCAAGGATACTGTCAAAGGTAAAGGGAAAGTGCAAACCAATCCCGCAACAACCCTTGTACTTCATGGGCCCTACATTGTTGAACAAAAAACTGAGAATCTTTCTCTCACCATTGCAATGCCTGAGGTAAATGCTCTGTACTTAGATCTATATTCCCACCCAGTTATTTGTAGATTCAACGGATATTGGCCCATATTTGGCGATCTACACCATTGGATCCACACTACCTGGACACCAAACTGCGAAATTTACTTATGCCCCAAAGGTTTTTTTATAGTAAGATTCAACATAGAACGGGAAAAGGAATATATCCTTAACAAGGGGCCATGGTTCTGGGGCAACGCAGGGCTCTTCATCGCCCCATGGTTTCCAGATTTAGACGCCAATACAATGGTGGTATCAAAGATGCCAGTCTGGGTTAGGTTGCACAACCTTCCATTACACTTCTAGCACCACAAGGTTTTAATCATCATAGGGAATACCTTGGGGAAATTTCTAAAGATTGATGAAGATAGACTCACAAAGGGAATATTTACCTTCGCCAGAATATGTGTTGAAGCAGATCTCAGCCAGGGACTACCAGAAAGTATAATACTGAATTTTAATAACACCCAGTAGACACAATCCTTGGATTACGAAAACACAGCATTCTGATGTTGAGGATGTCTACAAACAGGCCACCTTCTTAGTGTTTGTCAACAGGCAAGTAACATCCCCAATCGAAATAAGCAACAACAGAGGAAGCCTAAAGGATGGCAACATACAGAGCCATTGGATGAAGAAGAAGACACAACAAACACTACAGAATACAAAGCAGAAAAGGATGAACAAAAAGTCCAACATAATACGCAAAAGCAAGAGGAAGCCCCCAATAATCCACTGCAGCAACAAGATCCCCAGACAACAGGAAAGGAAATATTTGGCAACAAGAGAACTCAGGGATCAAAAGGATCTAGGTCGAACAAGGACTCTCCCATAACTATAACAGAAAATCAGCTCTCCGTTATAACTACTACCCCCAATTATGGGGGATGACGAAAGGGCGGAGAAAAAGAAAGGGAGAAAAGAATAGTTTTTTATATTTCATTTCTTTTTTCTTTTTTTCTGTGAAAACCAGAACAGTATCTCTCCATATGCTTTTTAGAATCTACAAAATGTAATTTTGTCTTATGAATAAAATTACAACTTTTCCATGGGAAAAAAAAAGAAGTATTTGTATTGTAAAAGTTATTTTAAGACGTTACAAAATTGGTGTATTTGGATAGTAATATCTTTTTTAAATGAAACAAGTAGAGGATTTTCTATTAATTCAACTGGTTTGAAGGATAGAACCTTTTACATCTGCTTCATCAGCATCATTCATTGTGCACATACAAGACCAAAAAAGATCGACACTCTTGGCCCTCTGTTCACATACTACTGACTAATTTGACATAGATTATACTTCCTTCAAAAAACTCCTAATACAAAAACAAAAGTACATAGCATGGATGAAAATTAAAGAAAACTATCCTTCAGTGTTCAACCCATCCAGGATACTGGCTTCAGATTCAATAATTCGAGGCTGAGAGGGGAGAGTAGTCGAGTCCATTGTGTCTTCAGGATTTGCTACCACCAAAGGATATGGAATTTCTTCTTGCATTTCACGAACCTCAACTTCTTGTTCCTTGTCCACCCTGCTAATCCTTTCTTCTAGCCGGGAAAGCACATTTTCCATATTCAAACTCAATGTATCATAAGCCACTTGAAGATGGTTCGTAATAATATGAGTTTATGGTGTAAAAGGAAAGAATGGGCTTAGGATTCAACCTTTCCCATCTCCCCCTGCCTAGATAACGAAGTCAAAGTATACTTCGTTGAGGCTGTCAAATAGCCCAATTTATAATTAAATTATTCCTTCTCTACAACCTCCAAGTGCTCCATTGTGCTTAGTTCTCTGAAGTCTACCCTCACTGCAGAAATTTGGAATAAGCAAACTTCATTTTGTATTGCAGTTAGAGAACACCACCAACCATTATATGCTTTTTGGCTTGCGTCAACCATCCCGAAACCTTTCATCATCATAGTGAAACATTCCTCTAACTTACACGTTCTTCGTCCCCAAAGCGTGGCAAGAGAATTAAGACCTCTACAACTAATATCTCGCTTCATTAATTCGGGATCCTCGAACATGCTAACTATATTGTAGTATTGGATATGCGAAAATCTTGCTTCCATATAAGCTTAATACCATAGGATTGGATCTTCAATCCATCCTTTAATTCTTTTGATAACTAGTGAGCAGACCATTTGTACGTCCAAACCCAACACTGGGCCTTGCAATGGTGCCACCAAAACCACAGGGAGAGAGAAGGAGTGGTCAACAAGATCGCCTGAGTATTGGTAAGAAGACTTCAAATTTCCAACCCATTCTTTTCTCCTTTAATGGTACTTAATGTGATCATGACACCAATTAACATGTTTAGAAATGGAGATTTCATGGGATATATTGAGCAATGAGGCTGTTATCATCATGGACCATTAATGCTTGTTCAAGACTAACTCCTTTGTTAACAAGGGAGTCTGCCCTTGCATTAAGATGCCCCTTAACATGGTATAAGTTGATGGCCTCGATCTTTGAAATTTGCAGACTAATCCTACGCAAAATAAGAGAGATATTTTGCACCTAGGAATCATTGATCTTGCACACATGCTGAATAACTAGTATAGAGTCTCCAAAAAGTATTAACTGTCATCTATTTTTCAAGATTGCCAATTCGGAGTCCTTGCCATAATGTTAGAAATTCAGCCAAATTGTTAGAAGAGCACCCTAGACCCCAGAAGTATTTGATCTTTATTGCTTCATTGGGGTGATAAATAACCCCTCGCTCCTACCTCCCCGGGATAGTAATATTTTTTTAATATAAATTTATATAGGATATATTGAGAGAGATGAGAAAACATTCATATTTATCTTTTAATTAATTAGGCCATTATTTTTGTAAACACTTATTATAACACACACATATAGAAGATGTATTGAGATCAATGAGAACTTTCACATTTATGTGAAGTTTAATGAAATAGACTATTATTTTTACAAACACCCTTTATTAACATAAAGATCATAATATATTCTTATGCTTATACTACTATACACTATATTTTTACAATAAATATAAAATAATAAATAAATAAAATTTAACAATAATCATAACTTAAGAAAGTCTTTTGGAGGAAATCAGATAAGAAAAAAATTTGGCCAACGCGTTTTGAACCAACCAGTGTGGTTTATCATCAGGACCAAATGATAAACCACACAAGTTGGTTTGAAACGCATCGACCAAAAAAAATTTCTTATGTGATTTCTATCGAAAGGCTTTTCTTATTTCATTATGGATCACAGAAGCTTGAATTCATAAAATAATCATAACTATTTGAATCGGAAACTTTGATACATCAGTTTCTATTTTTACATTAAATATAACTTTTCATAAATGCTAGTAATGGGCCAATTACAACATGTCTCAGAGAATTGAACCCCCACACAGTTGGAGAAACAAATTATTCGCCAAACTACTAGCGCTAAGATCCTTTGAATTTACAAACTAAAAAATATTAGTCATATACATAAACCTAAATCTTAATACGATAAGATTAAAAGAAGCAATTTATTTTGTCAATTGAGGTTATCTTTAGTGGTGGAGAGGAATAATTGGAATCATTCCCAACCATGTTCAATTCTTACAAGTGACATAGATCTAATAGACCTAATTATAAAAAGAATTAGTACATAACTTAAACATGTATACATTTTAACTTACTCCATATGTCACTTGTTCAAATGACATTTTTTTAATTAATCAAGTTAATTAAAAGGGTAAAAAGGGCATAAATGCTTTTGAGATAAATCTCAAACATTGATTTGTATATACAATTATGAATATTGTAGAATACTCCATGGAGGATAAATCCCAACCATCCACCTAATAATTATTGATAATTAAATTGAAATTATGTTAAAAAGAGCACAACTACTTTGGAGATAAATCTCTACCATTGATTTATGTAACTACTATGAATATTCTATGAAGATTAAAGACATGTCTATTTTGGAATAGGGTTTTCACAATTTTAATTTAATTATCAATAATTATTAGGTAAATTGAGGGATTTAACCTCCATGAAATATTTTAGAATATTCATAATAATTTCTAAAGTAGTATGCCCTTTTTCCTTTTTAATTATATCAGTTAATTAAAAAAATTAAATGTCATATGAATAAGTGCCTTATGAAGTGAGTTATGGTTTTTTTTGGCATGTGGTGATTGATAACCCATGATATTGGCCCAGGGTGTCTATATATATATATATTTGAAAATAAAGTTATTAGGGGAGAGGACTTTCCAGCCCATTATGGTATAGATGTTGTAATGTCAAAAAACTATGTATAATAAAAATAACTTCAAAATAAAATAATAAAAATAAAAATTCTACATTATTATAGTTACTTTTATTAATGTTTGTTTCGTAGTTAAGGTAAACTTGATTTGGTCAAGTCCAATGGTTTTTGGGCTTCAGGTTTATGAGAACCATAATTCATGTGGAAAATAGCTTATTTAAAGGGAGAAATTGAACCAATCTAGATCCATCTTAACTCTTGATTTACCAAGTGGGGGCTCAAATCTCTTGATAGTTAAATTAAAATTCTAGAAGTCTTATTTCAAAATAGACAAGCCTAAGAATATTTAACCTTTTGTTATTTTAAAAAAAATGTTATAAAAATTGTATATAAAATATATTTTTAAATATGTATTAATTTTTGTTTAGTTTTTTTAATATTCCCTGTAACAACATTCCATGTAATAAAAGTTAATAAAATACAAAATAATAAACACGGTTAATGGGACATTTAGTCCAAGTTGAATGTTGGGCAAGGCATCATAGTGTGGATGTTCATTGGTTTATTATGGCTAAGGAAATTGGCAAAGGCTTTGGAGAGACAAAATGACATTTTTGGCACATTTATTTATGAAAATAATGAAAATTCGGAGAAAATGAAGGTAAAACATCACAAGTTGCATATGAGGAGGAAAATGAAGGAAAATAATGGAAAATGAAGAAAATAGAGACCTCGTTAGTCAAAAGGCTTATGAGGATCAGTTAGCATGCTTTTGACTCAAGTTTTTGCGCAGGCTTGGTCAGTGTAACCTTTTGTCAGTTTAGTTTTGGAGCTCTCTCATTATTCTCTCTCTCTCTCACTCACTCTTAGACACTTAGAGTTTTCTTGGAGCACTTTGGCATTGGATCAAGAAAGGCAAAGAAGGCAAGAGGAAGGAAGGAGCAAGCAAGGAAGAGAAGGATCAAGCAGCTACAATAGGATTCTTTGCAGGTATTGATTTGCATGTGTGTTTTCCTTGCTAGTTTTGGCATGCATGGTATTGCATGTGGTTATTTGTTTTCTTGGCATGGGTTTTTCCAGGTGTGACAGTGTTTTCAGCCTAGGCTTGCCATTTCCAGATAGTCATGGTGTGATGGGGTTCTCATGTTTTGGTTGAGGTGGATTGTTGGATGGATTCGAAGTTGAGCGAGGTGGATCTCCAAAAGAAAGAACACATGGACTAGTGATCCCTGAACCAGATTGTGGATTGCGATAAAGCCAATGGCTTAGTGACCCCTGAACCAGACTGTGGGTTGCAGTAAAGCCAGGTATTGTGTGCCTCATTGGACCTAGGAATCATCAACTGGTTAATGGCGAGATATACGGTAAAGCCTAGAGGTGGTTGCCCTTGATTAGGCCTAGGAATACTTGCTAGTGAATGACGAGATATATGGTAAAACCTAGAGAGTGGAGTCTCGGTTTAGGGCCTAGTGATCTAGTGTGGATTGTGGTAAAGCCTGAGAGACTAGGAGATAGGAAAATTTGCAGACTAATCCTACACAAAATAGGAGAGATATTTTGCACTTAGGAATCCTTGATCTTGCACACATGCTGAATAATTAGCATAGAGTCTCCAAAAACCATTAAATGTCGTCTATTTTTCAAGATTGCCAATTTGAAGTCCTTGCCATAATGCTAGAAATTCAGCCAAATCGTTAGAAGAGCACCTTAGACCCCAGACGTATTTGATCTTTATTTCTTCATCAGGGTGATGAATAACCCCTCCCGCTCCTACCTCCCAGGAATAACAATATTCTTTTAATATATATTTATATAGGATATACTGAGAGAGATGAGAAAACATTCATATTTATCTTTTAATTAATTAGACCATTATTTGTGTAAACATTTTTTATTATAACACACATATATAGGATGTATTGAGATCAATGAGAACCTTTCACATTTATGTGAAGTTTAATGAAATAGACTATTATTTTTATAAACACCCTTTATTAACATAAAAATCATAATATATTCTTATGTTTATACTATTATACACTCCATTTTTACAATAAATATAAAATAAAAATAAATAAAATTTAACAATAATCATAATTTAAGAAAAGTCTTTCGATAGAAATCACATAAGAAAAAAATTTGGCCAACGCGTTTCAAACCAACCAGTGTGGTTCATCATCAGGACTAGATGATAAACCACACTGGTTGGTTCGAAACGCGTCGACCCAAAAAAAAATGCTTATGTGATTTCTACCGAAAGACTTTTCTTAATTCATTATGGATCAGAGAAGCTTGAATTCAGAAAATAATCATAAGTATTTGAATCGAAAACTTTGATACATCAGTTTCTATTTTTACACTAAATATAACTTTTCATAAATGCTAGTAATGAGTCAATTACAACATGTCTCAGAGAATTGAACCCCCACATAGTTGGAGAAACAAATTATTCACCAAATACTCACGCTAAGTTCCTCTGAATTTACAAACTAAAAAATATTAGTCATATACATAAACTTAAATACTAATATGATAAGATTAAAAGAAGCAATTTATTTTGCCAATTGAGGTTATCTTTAGTGGTGGAGAGGAATAATTGGAATCCTTCCCAACCATGTTCAATTCTTGCAAGTGACTTAAACCTAATAGATCTAATTATAAAAAGAATTAGTACATAAGTTAAACATGTATACATTTTAACTCACTCCATATGTCACTTGTTCAATGACATTTTTTTAATTAATCAATTTAATTAAAAGGGTAAAAAGGGCATAAATGCTTTTGAGATAAATCTCAACCATTGATTCGTATATATAATTATGAATATTGTAGAATTTTCTGTGAAGGATAAATCCCAACCATCCACCTAATAATTATTGATAAGTAAATTAAAAGTATGTTGAAAAGAGCACAACTACTTTGGAGATAAATCTCTACCATTGATTTATGTAACCACTATGAATATTCTAGAATATTCTATGGAGATTAAAGACATGTATGATTTGGAATAGGGTTTTCACAATTTTAATTTAATTGTCGATAATTATTAGGTAGATGGTAGGGATTTAACCTACCTGAAATATTCTAGAATATTCATAATAATTTCTAAAGTAGCATGTCATTTTTCCTTTTTAATTAAATTAGTTAATTAAAAAAATTAAATGTCATATGAACAAGTTTCATATGAAGTGAGTTATGATTTTTTTGGCATGCGGTATTGATAACCAATGATATTGGCCCAAGGTGTATATATATGTATATAATTGAAAATAAAGTTATTAGGCGGAGAGGACATTCCAACCCAATATGGTATAGATGTTGTAATGTCAAAAAGCTATGTTATAATAAACATAACTTCAAAATAAAAATAATAAAAATCAAAGTTCTACATTATTATTGTTACTTTTATTAATGTTTGTTTCTTAGTTAAGGTAAACTTGATTTGGTCAAGTCCCATGGTTTTTGAGCTTTGGGTTTATGAGAACCATGGTATTCATGTAGAAAATAGCTTATTCAAAGGGAGAAATTAAACCAATCTAGATCCATCTTAACTCTGGATCTACCAAGTAGGGGATCAAATATTTTGATAGTTAAATTAAAATTCTTTAAAATTTTGGAAGTCTTATTTCAAAATAGACAAAGCCTAAATATATAACCTTTTGTTATTAAAAAAAATTGTTATAAAAAGTTGTAAATAAAATATATTTTTAAATATGTAATTATATTTTGTTTAGTATTTTTTTTTAATATTACCCATAACAGCGTTCCATGTAATAAATACTAATAAAAACAAAATAATAAACACAGTTGATGGAACATTTATTCCAAGTTGAATGTTGGGCAAGACATCCTAGTTTGGGTGTTCATTGGTTTATTTGGCTAAGGAAATTGGCAAAGGCAATGACAAAGGCTTTGGAGAGACAAAATGGCATTTTTGGCACATTTATTTATGAAAATAATGGAAATTAGGAGAAAATGAAGGTGAAACGTCTCAAGTTGCATGTGAGGAGGAAAATGAAGGAAAATAATGGAAAATGAAGAAAATAGAGACCTCATTAATAAAAAGGCTTATGAGGATTGGTTAGCAGGATTTTGACTCAAGTATGCTCAAGCTTGGTCAGTGTAACCTTTTGTTAGTTTAGTTTTGGAGCTCTCTCATTATTCTCTCTCCCTCTCTCACTCTTGGACACAGAGTTTTCTTGGAGCACTTTGGCATTGGGTCAATAAAGGCAAAGGAGACAAGAGGAAGGAAGGAGCAAGCAAGGAAGAGCATGATCAAGCAACTACAATAGGATTCTTTGTAGGTATTGATTTGCATGTGTCTTTTCCTTGCTGGTTTTGGCATGCATGGTATTGCATGTGGTTCTTTGTTGTCATGGCATGGGTTTTTCTAGGTGTGACAGTGTTTTCAGCCTAGCCTTTCCATTTCCAAATAGCCATGGTGTGATGGGGTTCTCATGTTTTGGTTGAGCTGGATTGTCGAATGGATTCAAAGTTGAGCGATGTGGGTTTTCGAAAGAAAGAACACATGGCCTAATGATCCCTAAATTAGATTGTGGATTGCTACAAAGCCACTGGCCTAGTGACCCCTGAACCATACTGTGGGTTGTGGTAAAGCCAGGTATTGTGTGCCTCGGTGGACCTAGGAATCCTCGACTAGTTAATGGCAGGATAAATGATAAATCCTAGAGGTGGTTTCCCTTGATTAGGCCTAAGAATACTTGACGACGAATGGCGAGATATACGGTAAAGCCTAGAGGGTGGAGTCTTGGTTTAGGATCTAGTGATCCAGTGTGGATTGCGGTAAAGCCTGAGAGGCTAGGAGACTAGAAAATTCCTCACGGTGTAGGTGGAGAAATCTGGTGGCATACATGCTTGTTTTATGGCCTAGTGATCCGGGATGGATTGCGGTAAAGCATAGTTTCTATTGATGAGGGTGAGGTGGTTTAGCCTCGAGATGCCATGGTTGGTTCTTTTGGTTTAAGTCCCACATCCATGCTTGTAATATGGCACGAAGGTGATTTGTTGAAGAGAAATTTGGCTCAGCCAATCTATGGTTAGGTGGAACGTGGTAGTCCCATCCCGCGTTGTCTTTTGCATTTATTAATAATAGGTTCTTTCCTTGGTATCTTATGTGTAAATGTATATAATTTATATGTGGATTCTATGGTTGATGTATCCTTGATATTTTTGTTGTTATTATGTTGGTTATAAGCATGTATTATGGCAATGATGATGTATGTCTCTACTCATGTTTTGATTTGTAAATGAATGAACAATGTATCTATGACCTAATAAATTATAATGCAGCTAACAATATAAGGGAACAATGTTTATTAGCTATTTTCATATAAGTATGAGACCCCTATGCTCTAATATGTTATTTAAACCTATAGATTTCATATTTGTGACATGTTTGACGAAATGCCTGTCGTGGCTAGTAGGGCTCCAGTCTAGTCCTTGATGTTTCTGCAAATGTATCATTGTTTCATTGTGATAATTAATTTCTAAATGTGTCATTGAGTTCTAGGCATTGACCTAGGCTTTGGGCCTGAAAAAGTGGCACAAATCTTGGAGTCGCAGGCACAGGTATGAGGAGAAACGTCCCTAGACGCATGCATACACATTCTTTGGGAGCGTCTAGATCCTCCCAGACGCACCCTTGTCCATATCAAGGGAGCTTCTAGGGGTATAATGGTTTAAAAACTCAGTGGGACCCAGGGGTTGGTTACCTGAGTGGTTGGGATGGTTCTTGGGAGTTTGTTGCTAGTGTCGAAGGTATGTATGGAATGTTTCCGTCGGTTCCACTCCCTTAAGGTGGCTTAGGAGGTTGAATCCCATTATAGTGTCCTCTCGTCACATATTTACCTCGGTTAGTCAGTTACTAGGTATATGTGGGGTGAAGGTGTTAAATTCCCTCATTGAGGAGGGGGAGAATTGGTGAGTAGGATGTTGGGGGCCAACCCGCCACCCCACCGCCTCATGCAACATTTAAGAGTGAGGTTGTGTGACCTACCCCCCACATGTAGATTGTAGGAATTTACAGGGTAAGTTCCTCAGACAGAACACCAGACGACACCACTCACAAACAGATCACAGATCAATACGCCAATATTCTTGACGTGGTTAAAACCCTCAAAGAGGGAAACAGTCCACGGCCTAAGCGAACGCGGCCACTTCAGGCAATTTATTAATAAAAGAAATAAAATTTACATAAGCTTATCTCATGAACAGTCACCCTACAAATGACCCTACATGCTCTTTAAATAGAGATCATTGACCAATTGGGTGTTAAGCCATGGATTAATTGTCGATAATACTGAGGAGAGAATGAACCGTCAGATCACTTCATGTCTAGAACATATCATGACTGTCGGATTGTAAGTTACAAATGTACATAGTAAAGAAACACACTTTACCTAACTCTTCACTAGACCAAGTTATACTTAACTATTTCCTATGTGTCGAAATATCCTAATATAGGCACATATGAGTAATGGTTTTAACACATATGGATATGGTAACTTCAATTCTTGACCTAGCTTTAGCTCCCAAACCACTAAGGTCAAGCATTATCTATGGTGAGGTCATTCCCTCTCTAGCCCAAGCAGGTCTACATCCGGAGACTTACTGTGTCGAGGTTAATTTGAAAGGCTATTATCCTGCTTTTCCTACGAATCTTCCCCCCACATTCCTAGTCGTGGTTTAGTCTATTGCAAAATGTTGTCCTACGGCAAAGGTGCTCTATATCTTAAGTATTCACATTATTGTTCTTCCAATGGTTGAGACTTCATAGTGTGGGTGGATTCAAGATCTCAGGAGCATGGTTGGAGCTCCTCTTGTCGATGGCGTTATTAGGACTTTGCTTCTTCTTCCTGATATTGTAGTGGTATCTTTAGTTGTCTGCCACCTCTCAACCCCTAGGCTTAGGCAAGCGACACTTCTAGTGGTATTAGATTTTTCATTTGGAAGCTTAATTATTGGGCTTTTCTAGAATAGGTATTTATTGTTATTGAATTATGGTTACAAGAAGGGTAACATGTTTTTAAAGTTTTGAAGTTTTTCCTGGAAAACATTCGCCTACCTCTTGAAACTACTTGTTGCCCTCACTCTATCTACACACCTGCGTTTAGTCTCCCCCTTCATAGCCTTTTGATTAATCTTTACTTCTGCTCCTACCCTTATGATTTACTGTAGGCGTGTTGTATGCCTTGTGTCATTCCATTATGAGTTCCAAACCTCAACAATCGATGCGCAATATTCGAGGTGGATGGGGTGGTTGCAGTGGAGAGGGTGGTTGTGGTTCATAGGTTAGAACCTATGCCCAAGCACATGAGCCTGCATATATTTACCACTCTTCTTTTCCACTTGATATCCAAGCTGATATTTAACATCTTGAGTCTTTGCCTAAGGATGATCGTCTTGTTTTTTTTTTACTCATACATGATTGAAGATGTTTTCCACTAGGTTCTTGACCCTGGTCACACCAGGGGAAGAAAAAAACAATATCTTAATTCAATCACTCTTCACTGGCAACTTAAAACTCTTATTGACAAAGTATTGAAGGAGAAGTAAGAGGAGCAATATGATATTTTTTCTACCTTGAATGACATCAAGCATGCTCAAAGATTTTAACGTTCATACCCGGAAATCCTGGACACCCGATTAGCTCACTTGGAGAGCCACCTCTAGTGTGAGCTTAAACCTCCAGCTCCTCCAATTTCTAGTGCCAAAGATCTTAGATTGGTGACTTCCTCGGACTCCTGAGTTTTTATTATGTATTCCAATGAGATATTCCTTCTCAGTTCTTTAGTTGATAAGTTGGTTGACTTTCATTATTTAATTTTGTACTTGGATGACTTTTTCTCCAAAGGTGGCCAATATATCTGGTTTCCCTAGTGGCAGATTATGACTGCCTTCGATGAACTTAGAAAATCATGGATAGATGGCATATGTACTTTGATGTTTTGAAATTATGAGGCACTACAACTTAAACTTACCAATATATGATTTTTTATTTAACATGAAAAAATAGTTTTTCGACTCTGCTATACAAATTCTAGGGTTTCTTCTGCATAATCTTCTATGCTTGGCTCTGTAAGAGGGGGATTTGCCCCCTCATTGAGCTAAATTGTTTTAGGAGTTTGTAATGAATCTGTATCTACTGGTAATCTACTCCCATCTTGTCTTCTTTGTCATCCTTTTCATAGCGCAGCTAGAAAAATAGAAGTTTTTGGTTTCATAACAAACCCTCCATTGGGTGTATCATGGAAAGTTATAAATCCAAGGCGTTTCCTACCAAAAGCAATGCAATAACCAAAATGTGAGGTTAAATCTAGTAAGATTTAAGAATATATACAATATATGCAAGATCACACTTTGATTTACAAATTTATTGGATTATGACACTAAAAAAAGGCTTTGATTTGGTGGATTTGAAATAAATCAAAGCCCCAGGGTCAACTAGAATTGGAGTTAGGGGCCAAGGGTTTTTTACAGTAATTTTCTCGATATTAGAAGACACGTTGAGGGTTTTTGAAGGATGGCCATATTTTTTCAACAATGTAGGGCTCTTCATGCGATTATGGAAGGAGCAATATAATCCAAAGAAGGAGGATGCCCTTGCAACCTCGATATGGTTGTCTCTTTTCTATCCCCAAGGAATATTGGGAGGAAACCCTTGAAGGCATTGTCAATGCCAATGAGAACTTTGTCAAAGTATCAGAGGATAATGAGACAGGGAGGTACACTTCATATCCACATGAATATCTCCCAGCCTATTCTAGCATCCACAAATATTTATTATCAGGATATTGTTTGGAAGCGTGTTTAGATTATGCACAAATCCCTTTTAGATGCACGTGTTGTCATCAATACATGCATCTTATTAGGGACTATTCAATGAATACAAAGGAATCATCTGAAGAAAGCCCTTCCCATAAAGAGCTAGTTGATTTAGGAAAATTCCCCAAAGAAGCAGAAATTTGAATCTCCAAGGTACCTCAAATCCTGACCAGATCCTTAGATTTGAAAATAGGTTCGAGTCTCTCTTCTCTCCAAAGAAGACTCCAGAGCAAGTCAACATTCAATCAAGCATGCAATTAACAGAAGGTAAATCTCACAACCCTCAAGAGGTCGAGCAAAAGTTTCTTGAAGAGCATTTACCACAGGAGATGATTAGCTTCCGTTCAGAAGAAGTTTAAGCAAAAGCTCTACTAGAAGATATGGATCTAGATGAGCCATGACAAATTGCCCTTGCAGAAGAATGACATGGAAAAGATGTGAAGGAAGTGCCAAAATGTGAGGCTAAGATTTTGTATAAGCCCTATCTTCGAAGCTAGCAATTGGGCTTGAGTTCTCCACAATCTAGTCTTAGGGTTCAAATGATGGATTTCAAGGTGGTTTCCTGGCAAGAAAAATACGCGAAAAAAATAAGGTTGTAAGAGTAATAAGAAACTTATCCAAAATGATGGTGAACAATTAGTCAACTCGGAAAAAGTCATGCAAATGTCAGAAGCATTTTATCCCTTGAAATCTTGAATCCTTGAGAAATTTTCTATGTTATTATGATTATCTTATTAATTTTCTTATTGTTTGTTCTTGATAGACAACTTATTACTCTAAAATATCTGTAAAATTTTAATCTTCTTTTAAAAATTCAAACTATATATAGTTTTTTGTGATTAATAAAAAAATCCTTCTATAGATCTTCGGAGATTCCCTAAACGTTATAAACTGGGTTAACGGAAAGAGCACTTGCAAAAATTATATGCTAAAAATATTACTTGAAGATATACAGGATCTTAAATCCTCTTTTAACAGTTTCTCTTTGTGTCATATTTACGGGAACGAAATGAATCAGCAGACAAACTTTCTAAGGAAGGTTTGCAGCAAAATCTAGGCAGCTGGAAAATTGTAGAGGAGGACCATGGGCAGATCCGTGTGTCGGATCAGCCTCCTCGTATCTAGTCACTGGGATGCAGCAATTTTATTTTCCATCACTGTTCTGATGCTATTATCATAGTCTCTATTTTGCTTAATTTTTTTTTTTTTTTTTTTGGCAAAAAGAAAAACTTACAAACCTCAAAATATCCTGAAAGGGTTGTTTTCCTCTTCAGAGGAGACCCATATTTTTGGACTGTTTGTTGTGAATGGTTGGGTAAAGAGACCACGACACAACTGTTACTAGCAGCTTTTCTCTAGACAAAAGATCCTTCTTAGAAAGGACAATTTTGATGGCAACAGCTGTATGATCTTTTACATTACAACAAAAGGAATGCAAAGCATATGTAATGTAAAAATAAATAAAAAATAAAATAAAATCCTTCTATACTATATATAAATAAATTTTATTTTAAAATAAATAAATTAATATTTATTTTATATATATAAAGTTATATAAATTTTATTTAAAAATAAATAAATAATATTTATATTTTATATATATAATATAAGTTAAATAAATGGAAAAATAATCAACCAAATATTTTATTCATAACTTAAACATCTAAGAACTTTTTCACTAAAATTAAACATGTTATAAAAATTTTATAATCTTTTAACAAAAAATAAATAAATGAATAAACCATAAATCCCGCATTTCCAAAACCTTGTTTTATAATTATTTTCCAAATTAAAAAATAAATCTCCGTAGTGCTAACATGTTTTAAACAGTGAATATTTTACGAAGTAGTTAAAGTAAATAAAATGTAAAGTAACATAAGAATTAAAATAAAAATTAAAAAATAAACTATATGGCATAAAATAATATAAGATTTTGACATCAATAAATAATGTTTTAATAAAAAATTAAAATTAAAATATATATAAGTTTTAAGGTATCTTTATTTAAAATTTATTATTAATAATCTATAAAAAAAAATTACTTGGATTTTTAATAAATATTTTACTCTATTTTAAACTACATTTTTTGGAATCTTTTTTAACATAAACATAAATTTTAATTTACATAAATTAAAAGAATTGGAATTTGACTCAGAATTATTACAATTTTTCTAAAAAAGAGTTGTTAACATATTGTGAGGATTTGAGATTGAGCATATAAGTTCAATTCAAATCCTTAATCAAGAACTCGATGATACAAAAAAATGTTCTTATTTTAGCTAAGATTTTCCAAAATATCCCTAAGATCAAACTACATTTGCATCTCATTCTCAATTATTTGTCACTTTAACTTTGACTCATTTTTTGTTTTCCTTAGCGAGATAATTTTTGCTTTTTTTCCAAGTTTGGTCCATCCCGTGTTATCTGATGAATCTGGCAAGTTCCCTGTTTGGTGATGATCTCTACTAGCAACTTTGTCCTTTTGGCTCCTTAATGACTCTTCATCTTCTATCTGATTAGCCCAAGAAGTTACTTGTTCAATCTTATTTTTTGAAGAAACACAAGAGAAGGCATTATTCTTAGGGCTCTTTTGAGCAAAAGTTGGGTCCAGTTGAGTTTTTATGACTTTTGCATCTTCTTGCCTATATTTTGCCTCTTGCACATCCTCTACCTTATCCTAGGGTTCTTCTTCCTTATAAATTGTATATTGTTCTCCCTGAGTGCCTCCCCACCATTTGTAGTTGCTTTTCCGGGTTGTCTGCGTATTGCCAATTTTCATGGCTTCGGGGCAGTTTTTGACTGTATGCATGTCTCATAAAATGCTCAACACCGAAAGGAGATATTCTCATAGTCAAACTTTTGAACCCACAAGTAATTTGTGTTGCTCAAATTTAGTTTTGTTGGAAAACCCTCATTGAAATCCATCTCTACACAGACTTGGGCACATGTGGGGTTGAGATAATCTTTTTGTTTCCAGGCTTCAACAATGGAAGACCAAAAGGCATCCCCAATTGTCTTAAGCAAAGAGAGATTCCAGAGATGCAAGGGCAGATTTGGGGCTCTGACCCAGACTGGAGCTGAATAAATTATGGTTGTAAGAGGATCGAAAGAGGGGGCCTTGACTACATAAAAAACTTCATGCTTCTCCAAAATCGGGGACCATTATTAAAAATATTGTTCCTATCTTCCACCTCTTCAAAAATCACCAAAAAAAACCACAAGCCAAAGGGTAAATAATAAGATCATCAAAAACAAAGGGGTTTCTAATTATGTGAGATCCACTCATAAAGATCAACTAAATGAGGCGAAAGGTCATTAAATCTGCAAACTAAATCTTTTTTTGAAAATACATTACTTCATTGATAGCTTCAACCCCTAATAGAACTATGATCATAAATGCTTCATGTATTACCCGAACGAGAGGAAAAAAATATGATCCATAATTAACCACATCTTTAAAAGATAAAATACCGTTACCCGAAATAAAGAAGACTTTCAAATTGTCTGTTACCATGGGAGGCATCAAAGATCCAAACCCAAAATCTAAAATAACTAGATTATCCAACCCTAACCACCACAAAGCTCCATCCATTTGTTCATTTTGTCACATTTTTGAAAATTTAAATAATATCAGTAAAATGTTAAAAAATATATTTTTTTTAAATTATTAAATTAAGAAAAAAAAAAAACTCCGCATTGAAATTGAATTAATATAAAATGAAAGCATATTTAACTTGCAAATTAAAATATATTCCCAACCAGCATATTCCTAAAATATATTCCGAATACGCTTTCGTAGCATCCACGACTCAATCCA
Organism: Pinus taeda; assembly: GCA_000404065.3. Taxonomy (NCBI): domain Eukaryota; kingdom Viridiplantae; phylum Streptophyta; class Pinopsida; order Pinales; family Pinaceae; genus Pinus; species Pinus taeda. Next base: position 43,302 of record APFE031453221.1, read on the forward strand.
TCAAAGCATATGGATATAAAATATTATGAAATTGCAATCCAAATCCAACCTCCTAGTAATCAAATTCCGGAGACCATTGAAGGTGAAGTAGGAGGGCATGCTCTAATAGTCGTTTTTTCATTAGTAAACTCGATTACTTTAATACCCATTAATTAATAATTATAAAAGTTACATTATCCTTATTCTGGACACCATTGAGAAAAGTGAGAATCTATTTGATATTAGAGATTTAAAAAAATATGCACCTTTTTAAAAGCATTTTTAGTGGAAAAATTCAATCAATTATAAAGTGGTCATATAGAGGTAATATTTTAGAATTAAAAATATTAAAAACTTTAATTATGAAAATAAATTCATTAAAAAATAATGAAAAAGAGAGTCAATATTATATGAAAGGTTCACCATTTTATTGGGTTTTATATATATTCTTTCTTATCGCAATTTTAATAATTATATTGAAGGTTGTTTGTTTGGAATTAATTATTCACTTGTTGATTATCATTTTTTTTTGTTTATTGGGTGAAATCTGTTTTCATGTACATTGATGACCTTTGTCCCTGTGGTATGCTGAAACTTGTTGGAATCCTTGTTGCATTGGGGCCTCTACAAGTATGCTAATATCATTTACACGGTTTGTGAATATCATCGCACATGTTAACCTAATAAGTTCACCACATTATTGTTACACTGTG
>APFE031453231.1:3649-24373 GCA_000404065.3 Pinus taeda
TAGCACTCTTCGATATGCTCTTCCACTTCATAGCATGCATCACACTCCCTAATGCACATTGGAACTTGGCAAGTATTAACATGTTTGGCATGCATTGAGATGACTTGGTATGCTTTGGCATGGTTTAATATTAAAGTTTTTTGAGATCAATTATCAGAAACTAGATGAGAAGAAATGGAGGAAGATTTGGCACTTAGAATGCATTGACACTTGGCACTTAGCACCTATTGGTACCTAGTGTTGGTGTGCCTAGCATGGCCTTCATGGAAAATGTAAATTGATGACTTATTAACCCTATTATGTGCTCATTTCCTTGTAGTTTAACTTGTTCCTCACTTTTGTTGCCTTCGGAGTCCCTATCATGCATTGTCACACCCTTGTACATCTCTGCATGCGTTAGGACTTGGGACATATTATCTTATTTGACATGTCTTCATACTATGTGGCACATTTTAGCATGCCCTATCATTCCCTAACACACCTTGGTAGTCATGACCTCACAACTAGCATTACATTTTTCCATGACTTGGGAACCTTACATTCACTAGAACACCTTGGCACTCCGTAGTTGTCATGCCCTTCGTTATCCTCCACAATGTCCCAGGCTAATGAGGAGATCGACAAAGGTAGCCAAAGATCAAGCTTTTAGTTTGGTAGCTAGCCCTACCAAACCAGAGAGGGATCTCTCTATGAAATCACAACCAAGAGATGACTGGAATGTAAAGGATTTTAGGCTACATAGCTAGGCTCAGGTGGGTTTTGGAAAATTTAGTGTTTTGTTTCTAGATAAGGGAGAAAAACCAAGTAGCTAGGTTTGAGGATCAAAGGGTTACAATAGAAAAGATATAAAGGAGCAAGGTAGAATTACTTTTATGATGGATCTTAGGGTTTTTCAGTGTATTGTAGTGTTTAGAAGAAGCAAAAGGTCTTAATTATCATGAAACGTGAATTCATTAAGCAAGAAAGAAAGTAACACGTGATGATTTTCCCATAAAAACAAAGCTTTATGCAAAGAATTATGTTTATAAAATGTAAGGAAAACCATTGAAGAGTTGATTAATGGAAAGAGAAGATGAATTTATTTAATATAAATATATAATAAAGAGAAAACAACATCACAAACTTAATGCACATGAATTCCTACATAATAGCTGCAAACTGTGTCCTTTGATTTCTAGAAAATGTCCAAGTACAAGCAATAATATTTCTCTCCTATGAAATCCAACCCATTCTATCATTGAGAAACTGATACATAAAGACCAAAACAACGTCTCCCCACTCTCAGGGGTCAAATCCATGACTCTAGGAACTATTCCATGAGGTTCTAACCAAACCCTAATGTCTAGGGAAGTTAAAATCAACTTCTAGAGTTAACTTTGACTCCAACCTCTCTCATAAATGAGGTCAAATTTACATCAAAAAATCTTAGAAAAGCTAAAAACCAATTATTTACATTTACTTATACCCCTCACATTCATCTACTTCACCCTTTTTACTTTTACCAAAGTGAAACTAGGAATTACAAAAAATTTCACAATGAAAATTTTACAAAAATCTCAGAAATTTCCAAGTGCGCAACAAGTTGTTGGAGGCCATTTTTGAGTGCCTTTTAGAATTCCACATTTAGATCTGAAGCCTATTCTGGAAATACGGGAGATTTTATATGTCTTTAGAGTATTTTTTCACTCACAAGACCCATTTTTGGCTGAGATATGGCCATTCTTCCAAGGTGTCTCTAGGTGCACAGCGAAATGGAAAAAGAGGGGCAGAAAGGTGATTTTTGGCCTCTTTTTTCCAAATTTCTCAAAACTTGAGCCCAGACTAGGAAAGTGGGAAAAAGGGTTTTGAGAGAGGGTCATACTATTTCCAAAAAATCTTATTTTCCATCATTTGGAGCCCTGAGGAAGAAGCCCAACATGAGCTCATTGCGCTACTAGATAGAAAATTGCCAAAAAATTGCAAGTCTGCACCAGTCTGCACCAAAACACAAAATTTTCTCCAGAACCTCCCAAAATTTGTCTAGAGATGCCTGATGAGGTATGTTATGAAATCATGGATTAATCAACAATCAAATCTAACTTACCCTTCTCGTCTTGGTTTATTAGGGTTTCCTTGTGTTTTTCCTTCGACTACTTGATTTTGACCTTGGCAACCTAATTCCTTGTGTAATAATCGATAGCCATTTTATTTTGTAGCTTGTTATCCCTGTTGGAATTTTCAAGGAGCTTATTAGGGTGGAAATTGACTTTTTCAAGCTAAGACTCCCTGTCCTCATTTATTTCCATGGCAATCCTAGCTTTGAATTTCTCTTTCTCCATGACTAGTTGTTTTGACTTAAGTTAATTGTTTTCTTGCTTAGGGAATGAAATGATGAATTTGGACCTTTCCAAGTTGTCCTTTAGCTCCATAATGTGTGAATCCTTCTCTTTGATGAATTTTTGCAGGGTTTGATGCTCATCATGTGCCTCCAATTCAACTAGGTCAAATTCATGCTCAATGGGCTCCTCATCATGCAAAGAAGCCTTATGATGTGATGGTGATCTTTCTTCTGCTGATGTAGTAGGCTTTAATCCTTCCTCAATTTGAGGAGAAAATAAAATCCTTCTACCTCTCTGATATGTCTTGGTCACCTCAGGCCTAGGTGCCTTGGAGACCTCATCATGTTTCCTTGTTGACCCAACCTCCATGGGTTGTAGTTACATGGTTTGGTGTTGGCTTTCTGAAGTGATTATATGTGTTTTGAAGGTTGCCTTAGTGAAGGTGTCCCATGTCATGTTCTTCTCTATCAACTGATGTAGTACTATAGCCTTTATCACGCTATGGTGAAAGAGGATAGGATAATGCACTTTACCTTTCAATTGCACCCTTTCAGACATTTTGGTTAGGCTCCTATACAAGTAGTTGGACAAATTTAGAGGCTTAGAATCTGTAAAGTTCATGAGAAATCTTATGTGGTATTGATATAGCCTAGAAAAGTTTCCCTCACATGTGAAGAACTTCATGAAAGCCTTCATCAATGGTGCATATCTCTCCAACAAGTATCTTAATGGGAAAACATGTGAGTGAGCTCCTTTGTATTGTGATCTCAAGTAGGGTTTGTACTGTTCTTGGTCTAGGTTCAGGCCTTTGAACCAATTTTCACCATGTTTTGGTATGTCTGTAGCTTGAGAGATGGCATCCAACGAAAACATGAAATCAGTCCTTCCCATGGTGATCTTCTCTTCCTTCAACGTGAGGGAAAATATACTTGTGAGATGCTCATGGTAACCTACTTCCTGCACTCTTTGACAAAACCCTAAACAATTGACATCTTCAAAGCATTTAATGAAAAATGGTGAGGAGGTGATTTCATTGCAATCAGAAGGATAAAACCTCAGTATCTTCCCCCCTTGTTGTACATCCTCTTCTATGATGGTGACGAGTCAAGCTCCATACTTCAAACCCTAGGTGAAAGGCAAGCAAAAGTAGTGAAATTTGTTGTTGTGAGGGAATGAGGTGGTATGATGGACTTAAGAGTTGGCTAAATTTGTAAGGAAATTTAGGAGGGCAGAGGATGATTTCAGTCAGTAGGGGAAAAATGAATTTTGGGAAATGAGAGGGGAGGCGGTGGAAAATGCAAAAACATGGCCCTATCCTAGAAAGAGATAGGGTAGATTAGGGTTTAGATGAAAATGATAGAAAATGAGGGGATAAGGCTTTGTGATGGATGGAAATGGTGTATTAGCTACAAACAGAGGTGTAGGGACAGGGAATCTAGGGTTTAGGGAAGAAACCAATCATTTGAGGATGAAAACCATGAAAATCATGTAATCCCTAGAAGACGTAGTATTTGATCATTTTCTTGACATATGAGGCAAAGGAGGGCATTAAAATGATTAAACTTAATTGCTATATAGCCTGGAGGATGAAATGACTAAAGAGGAGATTTGAAAAATGAATTTTGGTGGTCACACATAAATTTTGGATAACTATGCCCCACGTGCAGCGAAGGCTTCCTATGTGTAGTGTGTTGTCCAATTGGGTAGTGAAGGCTCTCTATGCGCAGCGAGAGTCAATTTTTGCCAATGAGGGCTCTAGAACCAAATTTTTTTGCAAAGGAGAGGGGGGAGCTTGATGCTAGGATGGTAGACAAGTGAAAATGAGTGTGAATGAGCTCCTCCATGTGCTTTTATAATTTTCTTTTGGTGTTTAAGTGATTAATGAAGTAGGATGGCCCACCTCACCAATTCACTTTCCTTTTGAGTTTTGTAGCCTTAGGACCTATTTTTGTAACTTTAGAACCTTAGGAACATTATTACATCTAAAAGCATAAATTACATTTGAAATCAAGTGTTATTGAACAAATTTTCTTATTACTACTCCTCATTTTCTAGATTTATACATGAATTGACTCATTTTGTGACCTTAACCCTAATCACCTAATGGTGACACTGAGTTGAATGGAGACCATGATGATGTGACTGAAGTGATATTAGTGATGTTTTCATGATGGTAGACTTAATTGAGTGACGAAAGTGACTGACATATGAAATTCTTGAGAGAGTGGAAATAACACTAGACACACTAGGTAGTGACCAAATTTTTATTTGAAGACTCACTGAAATGACAAAAATTTGACTTGACAACCTAACAACACCTTGTATGAGCATATCTGACCACTGGTGATAGGTTGAACTGACTGACACTAACACCCTCACATATGATCTTACTTTTTTGTGACTTGGGAACCCAACAAATTCATTAGAAAAACAATATTGTGCCCAACGCAAAGTCTCTCCTTTCTCTGAAATTGCTTTGTCCACACCTTATCACAACCATAGCCTTTCCTCCGGCAAGTCCTATTCTGAACTTCTCCTAAAACACTTCATCCTTGGGACACCTGGAACTCACTGACACTCCTTGACACACACTTATTTTTTCATTTACAAGCATTTTGACCTAGTTCTCCCTTGTGTTCCTGTGACTCTCCCTAACACTCCATGCCATCCATTGAAACTGTCTTCCATGTGTTAGCATACCTTTTCATAACATGGTTGATACACCCCCAAGGAAGGATACTTAGCTCTATTATCTGCACAAGATCCAGTGGAGGTCATTCAGTGGTGGAGGCTGCTTTGGAAGCTTAAAGCACCTCACAAATCCTGCCTATTGATGTGGCATATAATATCAAATAAAGTGCCCACATATGATAATTTAAAGTGTCATGCCTATCATGGTCCATCTAGATGTTGTGTTTACAAAGACCGAGTCAAATATATTAATCACCTATTCCTTCATTTCCCTATAACTAGTTAGGTGTGGCTACCGATTACTCGCTCCCTCAACATAGTGCTCAGATGGGATGGGTCTCATCTATCAGATGCTTGGAAAACTTGGTGGAACTCTGCAACAACAAAAAAAATTAGGAACCTCCCTCTGCTAGTATGCTGGGGTATCTGGTTGACTAAGAATCATACTATTTTTTAGGATGCCCCCATACTATGGCCAGCCACTTGTAACCATATTGTTGCTATATATCGTTTGATCCCTAAGGAATTGCCAACAAAAGATGCCCGCATCATCAATCCTGAAGGTTTTGATAAGAATATCCCTTGGGCATATTTTGATGGGTTAGAACAAGAAACTGGATTTTGGGGTGGTGTTGTACTATGTGTTACTGAATCACATTATTTCAAGCTCAAAATGGGATTGGGGAGAGGCACCAACAACTTTGCTGAACTAAATTGTCTCACATATCTTCTCATTTTTTCTCTGGAACACAACTGCCACAGGATTCAGATCTTTGGGGACTCTAAGCTTGTTATAAACTAGATCAACTATACATATCATTGTCACATGAACACACTGAGGGGTTTACTGGATGAAGTCATCACTTTAAAATCACATTTTGATTTTATTGTATGCTCACATATATACAGGGAAAGGAATTCGGTCGATGACTTTCTTTCCAAGGAGATCGCGTAGCAGCGCAGGGGAAGCAGTTCATTCAAGAATTCCAAGACCGGGAGTTCTATCAATTCTTCCACCTACCATTCATTGAAAAAGATGGGTTTACGTTTGAATGACTTTCCAGGATCATTCGATGGCTAGAGGCATTTTTTATTTTATCTATTTTGATCTATATGGATAGCCATGTTTTTGTTTGTATATATTTATCTCTTTTATTATATATATTGGATGGTCTATATGAACATTGATCTAGATAGGATGGCGCGGTACATTACCTATGATTATTCATAATCACATGCAGATGATACAACATGTATTTTTCTTATTTTACTAATGAAAATTACGGTTTTTTTCTTGGTAAAAAAAACTAATATATGGAGATTTTCCATGTTTTTTAATAGAGGGAATCAATGTGGAAAAGGTGATAGTTCAACTCCCACATGGTTTCAAAAATTGATATCTCTTTATCCATATATATTAGAGGTGGAAAAATAACCTCAGTTGTAGAGTTAAGTTTGTTCCAACTTAGTTATATCTTCAATCACAAATTGTTGTTTAACCCATGATTATGATGAACAATTCATAGATTGTAGGAAAGTCATGTGAGAAAATAAGTTGAGGTACAAGGTAGGGAGAAGGAACCATTTTTGTGGAACTTGGCCATAAAATGGACATCTAGATTTGCATAGGTTTTTAAGAGAAAATACACCTAGTGGATTATGATTGTAGGCACATCACTTTAGTATCTAGACTGATATGTAAACAATAACCAAAGAGTGATTATCTAAACCCAAAAAATTATTATAGGTGCCTGTAGAGAATTAGGTGTTATTATGCTCTCATTAGTTAGGTATGGGCAATGAAGATAAAGTAAGTGAAGGATTTGGCCACTAGTCTTTCCTATAATTTTGGTCCAATTTTCAGCATCACCATTTTTAAGGTAATTGTACATTTAGAATTGAGAAGGTCAACATGAAACTCAAATAAGCTTTGATGGATCTTTTTAGTTGAGAACTACTATTGGGAGGAGATATCAAACATATTTTGGGAAGAGTATCTAGTAATGTGGCTAAGATGAGGACTATGAGTGCCCAAAGTAGGTATGTTGCTCATGTATATATTTCCCCATGGTTGTTTTAGTTATCATCATGCGCAATTGTAATAAAAAATCCACAGGAATATTAGAGTTCTACCAATATATGCTATTCCTACCATAATAAAGTTACACATATAAAGGCTTCATAAAGAAAGTTATCTACTTGTGATCATCATAATCCAATATTTAAAGAAGGGGAGTTATCATAGGTACAAGCCATACTTAGTAGGGGAAAGTTTGATATGTGCCACATGATTCAAATATTGATCATAAGAGAAGGACATATATGAAGCATAGAACCCAACTTAGGGATGACTTGGAAGGCATGACTGAGGCATTTTTTCTTATCATCTTTCACTAAGTTTTAGCACAGAGATAAGCTCAACAAAACTTGAAAAAATATGAATTTGTAGAAGTAAGCATGTAGAAGGTTGAATATGTATATTTATAGAAGGCTAAGTACGTAAGGCTAATGAGTCATCTAATATATTCTTTTCACCTAATTTTATGGATAATTTGTGTATATCTCTAAACAAATAGACTCTTGTGTACTCTATTTTTTTTGTTAAGTTGCTTATGGTTGGTTGACTCTCTATTATCATTTTGAATCTTTTGTAGCTACTCTAGTTTCATATATATGTGAGGTTTGTAAGGCACTTAAATAGATTCAATATTAGGGAGAATTTGTAAGAGGGGTTACATTTGTTATGAATTTTTGGTGTTCACTCTACATTAGAGTTATGTAATACCATGCATGTTACTAGTATAACGAATTACTATTCAACCTATGTGTTTCTATTTGTACTATATTTGGGTGATATATGCACATTTTTATTTATTTGAATGATGTTAGTTATAATGGTTTAAATTTGCACCAATAATATCATAAAGAATGTAATCCCCACTAAAATATTTGACATTTTGTGCATTACTTAATGGGAATTATTATATGTGCCTTAAGTGCGACCTTGTTTCCCATTGAATATGGAATATGTTAGGAAATTAGACAATAATAGGACATATTTGGAGACATTCCATTAACCTTGAGTGTATAATAGAGCCAACATAAAATGATGGGAAATAATTGTCTAAAATATTTGAAATATGGTAGGTAAGTTAAATTAGGGTTTAGTGATTGAGGGGGTAGGATTAACCTACAAAATGGTTTCAAGTGATTTAAATGATTTTAACGATGGTCCTAAATTTTCCCTAATCTTATTTATGGATGCCAAATTACTTGGAAATGGGTTGGGAAAGGTAGAAGGTAACATTAGGAAGAGGTGCTTGAGGAAAAAATCTATTTTAATGGCTTTGGGCAAAAATGGAAAAGAAATATTACTTCTAGGAACTTTTTTGGCTATGTTAGTGTACAATTTTTACCTCAGGAAAGATACTTTTTTCACTAAGCCATGATGGTAATTGGAGTAGTTAAAGCCCTCTCAATTATTGTCTAAGTGGATAGAGGAAGATATGGTGTACTTAGTAAAATTCAGGTACTAATCTTAGCATTTTGTTTTGAGATGAAGGTGGTGTTGTAAGCCAAACACCTTATAATTACAAACGTACTAGCCTTAGTTTGATATTACAATAATTGATGACATTTTAGTGTATAGTATGTTTCTTGAGTGAATATTTAGGGAGTTAAAACCCTATGTACTAATTGAAAAAATTCATTTCTTGGAAGGAAATGCATATTTCAAGATGTCCATTATAGGGATGAAAATAAAACATTTTGTGTGATTTCCCCCAGAATTGTTTATGTAGATGGAAGGACTATTTTATGCCTATTTTCTAGGGTTCATCAAGGTGTTAGTATATGATGGTGAGAAGATTAATTATGGGTAAATACATCCTTATTGTAAAGGCTAATTACATGAGAATAATGCATTTGATTTTTGTTTGTTTCTTTTTTGTATGAAAGGAATATTTTCATCAAGTAATAATCCTATCAATTAGTTTATTATAGGTTGGTTTACAACTAATGGAAGAGACATAGAAATTCAATTGATCAAGTTTTTGATGGAAATATACAATTCTAGATTGTGAATTTTGTTTGTGATGGTAGTTTATAAGTTGAGACTCTTATTAGCTACTTAAGATAACCAAATAGGTATTTTGAAAAAAGAAAATGTTCAAGAACATTATACGATTACTTTCTACAAAATTAAGTTCAAATGTTATGCTATACTCTAGTGGGATGTTGTACAAAATGATAAAGTAAAGAGATAGCAAGAAAACATCAAGGATTGGAAGAAAACAATGAACTAGTTCATGGAGAACTTCCTACCAATTTCTTATCAATAGAGTTTATGTAGACAAGAACAAAATTTGAAACATCCACTTAAAAGCATACAAAAACAATCATCCAAGTTATCACTCAATTAAGACTTAAATAGATATAATACCAAATGGTGGTAAGGTATGCCAATAGGTTTAAGTTATAGATTAAATATGAGACAAGTAACCATCATTCTTATATAGTAAATGGAGCTTATTAGATTTCCTTGAAGGCGAAGGCAAGGCGGTAGAGGAGACAACCACAAAACTTCATAGGAAGAGGTTTTATGCATATCCCAACAATATTAAAGAGGAAAAAGTGACCAATATACATAATATTGTAGGAAGTTACACTGTTGGTAGAGGTAGAGAATTCAAAATATTGTAGGAAGTTAAAACGTTTGTACAAGTAGAGAATTCAAAATATGGAAAGGAAGTAAGTCTATAATTATTTGCTATAGATGCATAGAAGAATGAAAAAACACATCAAAACCTATAGAGAATCATAGTAAAGGAAAAATAATTGAAGCTAGGTGCCATGAAAGTAATGACCAATCCCTATTTTTCCATCATTTTCCTTTTCCTTTTTCCTACATCCTTTATGCCTTTGTTTAACCTCTTTAGTAATCAATTCTTCACTTGAGTTAGTATATTTTAATAAAGGTACTCTTTTCCTCATTATTTGGAACTTTATTTAATTATGTAAATGCATTAGGAGGATTTTGTGTATTCTACATCTAAATTATAAATTGAATAATGTTACAGATCTACGCCTCGAGATGCAAGTTCATATTCCCACAATTCCGGTGACCACATCCTCATCTGTTCTTGATCCACAAGTTCCAACTACCACATCATCATAGCTATGGATCCACAAGTTCCAACTACCACACCTCCATATGCTATTGATCTATGAACTATGGTTGCTACATGTTGTATGATTTATATACATGTGTTCTTACTACCACATATTCATTATTGTAGATCTTTCTTTTGTTGAAATGTCCCTCATCTTTGGAACTATGTAAAGGCATCTAAAAATATTATTTAGGCTCAATCTATGTCTTGGGGTAGGGAAAGTAACACTCAACTATCAATATCAACTCGCTACTTAGTGTCATTAAGAAGCATCCTACAACTTTAAGCTCATAAAGGCATATTTAGATTGAAACACATATAAATAATAAATAAATATATGATATCTTTCAATTTCATTATTATTATTAATTTTTTTTCTAAAACATTAAAAAAAACCTTGATACAAGCCATAAATTTCTACTTAATTATTCGATGCTTTTTCGAGGTTCCCATAAAAACAACATCACCAAAACCCTTTACTTATAAGCCATTTACCTAATCCGAGTGAAAATAAACCTCCCGAAAAAAAAGTGAGGGTCTAAATTTCATTAGGAACCATAGATAAATCCCTCTTGCTATGTATTTATAAACTATTTATGCACCTAAGATAACTGAGAATGATCACCCAAACAAACACAAAAGGTGGTGTGCCTAAGTTTTGAACTGTCAACCACTGCATTGCTAACGTAATGGAAGGAGCCGAGAAGGAGGAGGGGGACATATTGGAGAGGTCATATGAAGGAACGAAAGGAGTAGCTGAGAAGCAAGAGGGGGACATACGAGAGAAGAAACCAGGAGAGTGAAAGGAGTAGCTGAAAATAAGAAGAAACAAGGAGAATGAAAGTAGCCGCTGAGAAGAAGGTTAAGGAGGAAGGACATATTTCGTGAGCCATGGATGAATAACATGCTCGAAATAAAGTTTAGGTTGTTGATTTGGCTGTAGCTACAAAAGTAAATGATTGGTTTACTCTAAAGAGAAAGAAGAGGAAGAGCTATTGCTGAATTTTGAAGATTTCAAGTTGTGGAATTCGGCGGATCACAACGATAGTGGTTGCCTCTGCAATTTACTTCTTGAATCTTTGAGGTGACGTTCTCATCAATCACCTATATCATGATAATGTCGGGTGCATAAGATTCTATTTCCCCTCTCTTGATCCATTCGAAACCATGAACTCTAAATGCTAATTGCATTTCCTTCTAGGTCAAACGTTAGATATAAAAACAAGATTTTAAGAAAATATTGATACCATCCTTAGGGCTATTACCATTTCGATCCATCATGAGGGTTTCTATTAATTTTTGTAATTGGAAAGGATAGATGAACAAAATAATGGCAGTTCCCATGACCATAGATCCGATAAATTACAACGATAGAATCATAGATATAAGAAATTCCAATGATAATTAACAACACATGTATCTCAATTGTTTGTTTTGTGAATACGCTAAATTATATTTTGAATGGAGCATATTTTGCTAGATGGTTCTTGAACATATGTTGTAAAAGATGATAGTGCTTCCATAACTCTTCCCAAACCTTGATGGTTATCCCAGTTGGCCCACAAAACCCACGTAGTTAGAGCATTTGTAAGGGAGTGCACATTATTCCATTAATGGTGAGCCCAAGGTTATTATGCGATCAACAAGGTAACCTTCAATGTTAGGCAGGGCGAGAAATCCTGGATAGATTAGTTAATATGACACACAGGAACCATGGTTGTCAAGGTACGATTCTTCTAAAGTGAGAGACAAGGATAGTGCAAATTTAGTGGGTTGATAGTCTTAAACCTTAATCTCATAAATCCATGCGAAATGTATTGAATGGAAGTAGCTAGCATCTTCATCATAGTAGAACTATGTAGTGTGAAAAGTGTAAATCACCAGTTGAAAATGCTTTAGAAAAAAAATATGTTAGACACTGGAGTAAATATTTCTGTCATTTACAATAGTACCTAGCTTGGATAGAGAGAGTCTGATATGGATCTGGAAAGTGTCTTTTACCAGGCAACGTTGTATTGTGAATGGATGTTAACTTTTACTCATGCAATTGCCTTCCGTGATAAGTTTTGGTCTTGCTAACATCACAGATGATCGGCTATATTTGTTTAGAACTATGAAGTATACCCTAAATAGTGTAATATATATTATAATAAAAGAGAATATTATAGAGGGCTAGGCTCTTGGTTTCTACATCAACCTATGGAAGTGGGATATACACAGTTATATAGTTTTGTATGCAGTGTTGGCACAAATCAACCACAGTGAATTCTTGACCATATATGACAAAACTAATGAATCAACTTTTCTTGGAGTAAACTGTCATGCTTGCCATAAACACTTCGTTGTTAACTCAATTCACAATTAATTAATTCATTACTTTTCTTGGAATATATTCTCAATCTAAAATTTGAACCTAGAAAGAATTACACATGTTGGAATTGTCCGCCTCAGAATGATTGTAGTCTCATTCATTGTTTTTTGCAAACAGTGTTTAGTGTGTGGGTCGATGGTGTACAGTGAGTAGGAAAGGGTATGTTTACTTGTTTTTCATATTGATGTTTATTTAGAAAGAGCTTAGAGGGAGGTAAGCTTTGCTTCAATATTAAGATAAAAAACGTAAATCTTGGAAGGACAAATTTAAATATAGTTATAAGACTTTTAAAAAATGATTTGAGAGACTGTTCGTGGGAATTTCCACGCTAAATAATTTGGATTAGAGAAGCCATACAAAATTTGGACTCCATATAGGTATGGACAGCAAATAAATTTCTGACTCCTAACAAATATTGTCATTAATGGAGGTTCAAGACTGCAGAGAATTATGATTGTGGAAGGAATCAAAATAGGAGAATGGTGGGACTAATTGAATAGTTTGTCTGGGACAATTTCTTCAAGTTTCTTATAATATTTCTTAATGTTTCTTAGAGGACTTCTATAATTTATAACTTTCTATTAGTGACATTGAGGATTTTAAAAGGTAATATTTTTTCTTGAGTTTCAATTCATTTTAAGAACTGATTTAAAAGACTCTTTGATTACCAATGTCATTGCATCTTCATTGGAACCTCCATCTAATCTCATAATAAATGGGTCACTTAAAGATGAGGTTCTCCTCTAATTCAATCTCCTACAAATGACACAATTGACAAATCCTGTTAGACTGTAGAATGTGATGATCTGTCTCAATTTGGAGCTTATGCAAGCAAATATTTAATTGACGAAGAGGAATCCTTAGGGTATGCATTCAAGGTCTATATGTATATGTAGGTTTGAAAATAAGGCTATCCCTCAGTGGCATGAAGTGCTTGGAATGGAATGCCATATCAGGCCCAAGGCGATTAGGGGAAGTGCTCCAAGTGGCTGTTGTTGTATATTCTCTCCAATTACCCTGTTCAAATCATGTATGGATGGCTGGAGGTGATCAAGGAGTACCTCAAATGGAGGTGGTGATTAATCCCAAAATGAATTGTCACTCTAGTGTGATGATTGTTAAGTGGTGTGCCTGCCCCTTTGGGCTTTACAGGGATACACCCTTTTAAAAATAAGGACTTAATTTTCAAAGGTAAGATACAAAATTGTGGGCCTTTTAAGAAGTCCTTATTGACAGAAATGACCTAGTAAAACCAAGCATAAAAAATCCTAATGGATTAATGAAATATTAAAACAACTTTTATAATATTTACATAAACAAGAATGAATTTAGAGAGAAAGAACGATACTTTTCTAAAATCTGTTCTGCCTTTTTATAAAGATAAAGGGACTTCATACAAATTTACTTTTAAAGGGGAAATATTTTTGTATTTTCAATCTTTAGGAATGCCCTTATACTTTAAAAGAAGTATACCAAGTGATATTCTTGTTTAGATACATTAAAATTGTAATGTATAAACTACGACCTTTTTATCCTATGTTGGTGGTGACAACATCATATATATTTCGAAATTCTTAGTCCTTCATCATTCAGTGTGTCACAGCATTAGGATCATATCTGGAGATTTTGTCATCTATTTATATGATGACAATGTGAATAAAAAATTCAAATCCATTGTTGCTTATTTATCAAGTCATCCCTCGCAATGGGTATGTCATTACCTCAAGCTAGGATGTGGACGGTGTTGGGGAAAGATTCTCATTTTATTTTAATCTTCTAAGTTTTAATTCATACTTAGACATGCATGTCTTAATATTTAAGACAAACATATGACTATTGGCAGGATTAACCAAGTATGTCTAAAAAATGCATCCCTTCCAAAGGGTCAGGTCTTGGTGCACGTCATGATTTTTTATCTACGCTCATTAAGTCAAACACTCTGGGTTCAAAAACAAATGTTACACTGGTACTCTTTATGTAGTAGTTTGATTTGCTGATGATGATTTTTTGAGTGTTGTGTTGATTTATCTCATTTTAGGCACTGGTTTCTGTATGATTCATGTGTTTAAGTCACTCAACAAGCCCTATACCATGGTTTCCACTAATGAGTTTATTACTTGTAATGTGCTAAAAAATGGATTCAATAAAAAGAATCTACTGCATAAAATGAAATCAGCCTGCTAAATTTGAGATTGGCCTACAAGCCCAGATATTTGCTAGTGTCATAATGAAATCAGCCTGCTAAATTTGAGATTGGCCTACAAGCCCAGATATTTGCTAGTAACATCATGACACTAGCTTGGATAGACAGCCTAGTTCTCAATTTTCTCCGAAATGGTCTGCAGCTATTTGAAGTAGCCCCAAAAGACCCAAAACAACATTTTAACTTCTACATTGGCATAGGCATAAAGAGGCCTAGCTATACCCTTCAATATTGAAAATTCACTTTTGAGTCACGGAGCACTGAAATCGACTCAAAGAAGCCCACAGAACATATGTACATCTTGCAGTATATATGCATGGCCTGAATTTCCAAACTCTAGTCCTTAAAAATATCAATTGAACCTCCAAATGTATATTTGGTTTTTAGAATCTGCAGGTTAGCCTCTAAGAATGGGATAACAACTTGCAACTGTAAATTTGGCACTTAAAATATGGAGGTTGGTCTTTAAGAATGTGAAACCAAAATGTAATTATGATGCTAGACTACTAAAACGCAAAAGGTATCATGTGCCATCAGTTATGCTGAGGGAATACTGCACTTGCACTTTTGTGCTGACAAATACTAAGGTTATCCTGCACTTGTTGTTTCTGTCTGCACAAGACATGCTACACATGTTATTCCAGCCTGTAAAATTTTGACACTAACCTTTAAATATCAATTCCAGTCCGTGAAATTGCAAAACTATAGTTTGCAAATATTGTCGTTAATGAGGCCCTCCTTCTTTGATAAAACGACTCTTAAAGCAATGAAACTACCATCCTTTCTCTTTAGCAATTAAATACCCACATCAGTGCCCCTTGGTTCTGTAATATTACACTACCATATACTGTGTCCCTCTAAGTTTACAGTGGTTGATTTTGTGAGAAACTTGTGCTTAGTTTTAGCCTTTAGGTGCCTTGCTTTTTCCTTTCTAAAGATAAATAACTTTACTATTAACCATCATGCCTAATTTATTTATCTTTAAGGCCTGTTTTATGGTTATTTTCATGCTATCCACATGTATCCTTCTTGCCGTAGTGGAAAAAAACACAGACAAAAAAAACAGTCCCTTCTAAAATTAAAAGCCTTATAGTGTCAGTTTCTCCTACCAAGCATGCAATTAATAGACAATAACTACTCACGCTAATAATTCACTAATGGAAAAATTACCATCTATATATTTAATCCTAACCTCATGCTAACAATGTGAATGTTAAGTAGTACATACTTTTGCTGGAAAATGTAAACCTTTTAAATATTGTTGCTATTATAGTTGTAACTTGCTGCTAGTCATTTTTCTTTAGGTGCAGTTTCATCCTTGCCAGGTCAGTATTCTCAATGCTGAGAAACAAAATAATCATGTCCACAAAGGTGTAACTACTTACTAACACTCGTATTTGAAATAGAACAAAAAAGTGGCACCACAAGGTATTAGACTAGAAGTGTGTCTCGACTTAAGATGATACGAGTCGGAAAAGAAATCTTTCCTATCTATATCAAGTTTCCTATCAATTTTTTGTTGGAAATTATTCCTAATTATTTTCATTTTAGAAATTAGACATTATTAGGATCACTTAGTTACCAAATCTAATTTTTGGTTCACATTTTTTTTGAAATATATTGACGTCCCTTTCTATAATATGCTCTTCATATCTTAAACAACTTTAAGCAAGGGCCTATAGGGGCCCCAACTTTAAAAAAGATCTTATCCCAGACAGAGCCCTTTGAAGCACACAATTGATCAGAATTATGAAAACACTGTCAAACCCCCTTTCTAAAAAATGATGAGAAAGAGAGAATAAATATACAGATAAAAACCATTGCAGTCTCTCAGGCAACTTGCAAGGAGGCAATATGTACTTGTTTGAAGAAACATAAACTAACCTACCATAAAATGCCAATGAAATGTGTGGGGAAAAATACGGTGTGAGGCCATATTTAAGCTAATTGCATACAAGTTGTCCATTCCAATAGAGATCTGTAAGCCCAATGGTAGGGTGTTACCCACTTTAACCAATTGAAAATGTCATCACAATCCGAGAACAGTGGTTGTGTACAGGAACAACCAACCTTTGATAGAACAAGAAAAATTAAACAACCACAATGTAGTAGATGCATAGTAGCAACTTGGCCTTCCACAAAAATGCTGCCAATATCAAGTAGGCTATGAAACCAGCCTAAAATCGTGTTCTACATACATGCTGCCAAAACAAATTTGAAACCCTTCAGTCATCCTCAATCAAACTGTGAAAAGGTATGGTTTCAAATGACAGCAGTAAAAATACTCTCCATGGAGCTCTTGACTGATGCCATCACTTTTGCATACTGCAAAAGCAAGTCATCACAATATCTCCACCAAAGGTGCAAAATTATGCTAAACAAAACCTCCACATGCAACACCTGTAAACATAGACCTTCCATGTAGTCCTCTACATTATTTTCCCCAAATGAACAAAGAATAAGTCCAAAAAATGTATTGTTTGTAATCTTGTACTTAATATTTTATGTACATCAATGTAAAGGTGGCTTGGTCAAAGATGACAAATCTAACAATCCACTTGCTCCACTAAACTCTTGACTTACCTCCACCTATTGCAGCTCTAGACTCTTATATATAGCTAATGGAATGTAGAGTGTACATCACATCATGCACAATTTGACAATCTTCTTTCGATACAACTTTCATTCTTCTATCTTTATGTGAGTATTTTCCTTAATTACGAAGTTTGGTTGAATTGGGCCAAGTAAGCTAAAATTTGGGAAAAAATAATACAATCGAATTATTTGGTGAAATTTACTTTCTATGGTATGTGTAGTCAATGTAAAAATTTGGCGGCAGGAAGACAAATATTGTGAATGCTCATGGAAAGATTTTTAGTTGAGTGTATAGTTCATAAAGACAAAAGGCATTGTTATTGTTGACAATTGATGAGCTCTTTTGTGATGGACAAACTCAGCTTCTGTGTCTGCTACTTCTAGCGTAGTAGCTTGTGATGTATTAGGTAGTTGATGTTTGTAGATGTCCTAATCATTAATTCTAAGTTTTCACAATTTCAATCTTGGTTTCTCAAACCACAACCGTCACATGCTCTTTGTTGCTAGATATTGAAACCATTGGTTGTCTTCCTCACTATGTTCTAAAGATTCAACAATCACATTCCTTTTCAAATGTCATCCTTGAATCAGGATTTGCTTCCTCTTTCCCAAGGAAAACACTTCACGGGAAGTGCTTATGAGTACTTCCTTATGAGCTATAGATGGTAAACGGCATAAACCATCGGCCTTGAATATGGATCCTAATGTCGAGGGATCAAGAAAGTCGAACTCATGACTTGCTCAACTTTGGGGGAGAGATCTCACATATGGCTTATGACCACTTGAGCTAACCGATGAGGTTATTCAAGGTTTTCTTCTTGTTTAGGATATCTCTACTTTATTTTGGATTAACTTGTCTTGGTTTTACCTCTTTTAATTTTTCTTTTTACTTTCATTTTCTTGTGGGTTTAGTACCATTATCCTCTCATTTACTACTAGCCTATGCAAAATTTTTGATCTCCAAATTTTAATTTTTTTAAATTTAATATTTTCATTGGTTTTTGTAATGAACTATAAAACTATTTCATTCTCTTCAGAACCTTGAAACTTTGGTTCTAGGATTCTATTTCCTTTAACAAGAGACTCCAACAACGATGTAGAAAACATTAATGTTTCCTCAATTTTGCAATGGCTTCATTGGCTGTAATCACCTCAAGGAGGGACAAAGGATTCTCAAAAGGCTTTTTCAAAATTTATAGTGGGGGATGGGGGAGGGGGGAAAGTGGGTATGGTTTTGATCCCTTATGGTGGCCTTGAATGAGGCAAGGAATTACGATTAGCCTGTTAAAATCTGAATTTTGAAAAATTTATATAATATTTTAGTTTGATTAAATGTATAGTGTCAAATTATTCAATACCATTTTTTATGCATTCCCTTTGATTTTCCCCATATCATATCGAATTTGGTAACTATTTTATTTGCATCGCTGGTTACCCTTGTTCATACAAGTTAGTCATAGCCTAACAATTTGGGCTTTTTGGAATCCAACAGATTTGGCCACCTCAAAGTTTCCCCTACTAAGAATTCTTCTCAAACTCTCCTTTACAATGAGAGGGAACTTGGGGGGTAAAATATCACATAGTTGATGTTGGATAATGGTAGCCAAAATAACTTGTATCGCTTGTGATATTATCACTAGGTTGTTGTGATCTACTTCTTAGTGGGACCTACTAACGGGATCATAAGGTAGTGTATGATGCCTTCCAGGAGACCTATTTATTGCCCGAAGACTGTAAATCTCACAAACTTATCTCATTGTCTCTCAATTCCTTGCAACATGGAGGGATGGACCTCAACTTAATCAATCTCCATAAGTTTATGACTCTTATTTTGATTTAATGTTCACACTCTTCCCAACTTATCATAACCTACTCCATGGATTTCACACTTCAATAGGGAGCTACACTTTTAAGCATCTAGTCAAAACTCTCATTACTCATTTTCCATTAGGAATTACTTCACTCAACTCAATGATGAAGCAATTTGAGTTACACCCCTTTGAGATCAAACTTGTTCGTGAATCCCTGCAACCCAAGGATATGGTGGTCAACTCCATTTTACACATGGTTCAATAACCCATAGTTAGCTTGATTCTCCAACGAGGACATTCACATTATTACTTTGTAGGGGAACATGTTCTGCATTTGTGGCATGCACTTTCACTTTAGAGTATGCTCTTTTTTACCTTGTACCAACACCCACATAGGTCAATCAATGTGACACACACTGCTCCAAATATAAAATATATAAAAAACTACAAAAATGCCTAAATATCAAAATTAGAGGAGACATAACAAGATGAACATCAAAATTTTTTGTGCAATATATTTTGTGGATTGTTGGGAATTGAATGCACTTGAAATGTGTCAAAAAGTTGTTCCATTCCTTTGGAAGTGATCTATCCACAAATTAATCTATAAACTCCTTGATATGATGCTAGTGAGATGATGGTGAAAAATGAATCAAATGAATGTTTCTGTGACTTAAATAAATGAGAATCAAGGTTTGGGAGGACTTCACCACCTTTTTTTGATATAGGAATAAAAAGAGAATTAAAATATTTTTTTATTAGTTATTTTTATATGCTTTAGGTGTCATTTGGAACAGGGAGAGTTTAGAATTACTCATAGTATTGTGGTAATCCTGGGACTTCTTGTTACTTGGAAACATCACCCTTAAGTACTAGGAGTGTCTTACTTTAGTAAAGGTTATCGCCACTTATGTTACTTGTCATCCATTGTGTATCAAGGATGATAAGGAAATACCTAAAGATACTAACATTCTTGGTTACTTTTCTAAACTTCTACCCACATTTACCCAACCCTTCACCTATTTCCACCTACCACAATTTTGTACACATACAACTGATGGAGTATAGAGTGCACAACAAGCAATATTTTTATCGTAATTGCATTCTTTTGTGAATATTTGCATTGTTGGGTACCTATTTTGGTTCCAAGTTAGGTGCCTCTCTTATCCCTTCTCTAGAAAGCTCCTTGATTTGCTTGATGACCTGCATGCATTCCTCTATGTGTTGTCAAACCCTATTTGGGTTTTAGGTAGGAATTTCATAGGGTGAAAGGGAGTTGAGAATCTCTTCCTTTCCCTCTTTCTGCATCCCTTAGTATAATTTTTAATTATATTTTTATGTCTACAACGATTTACTTTCAAACTCATTCCTTTCCTATTTAATTTGTTTTGGAAACTATGTTTCTATTCTTATGTCTAAGTTGAAAATTCTTTCCATGCGATAGCTCTAGTGTTTGAGTGCTTTGAGCTTCATGTAGGAGTTCTCAGGGTTCTTTCCTAGGGCTGGCTGCCCCTTTTGTGTGCCTCTCTCAACATCCCTAGTGGGTTAGTCTGGGTTTACATTA
>APFE031453239.1:2087-35440 GCA_000404065.3 Pinus taeda
GGGCAGCGCCCTAGAAAATTTTGGTTTTGGACCCTATGTTAGGTTGGGCGGACCCACCTATGGTTTTGTGCATGATTTTCACACATGTTTTTTGGACGTGATGGCTTTTGTTCCATGGTATTGGACGTGATGGTTTTCGGTCCATGGTATTGGATGCTTCAGCATGTATAAATATGTATTATAACATTGAAAGGAACATAATGAAAAATCAAGCTGGTAGTCCTGGTTTTGGGATCGAGGGGAAATCTCTATGTATATGTGTTTTATATGTTATGCTCTTGCATTGTTTATTTTCTATGTTTTAGAATCCGTATGCAAGTAATTTATGTACGCGATTAAAACCTACATGTCTGTTGTCAGCGTTGACCGAAAACCTATTATGGAGTCTTTTGATATGGTGTGATGAACCAAAGAGGAAATTAGATTTCCCAACCCAACAATCATAGATGTGAAGTGAAAGAATTTCATGTTCAAGAGCGAATCACTGACATTAATAGGTCAAGTACCCTATTTTCCTAATTTCCCCAACAATTTCTGGTCAGTAACTCTTTATTTTTGACAAGCTTGAGAAGCGTAACATATACTTGATATGTAAGTTCATCCTTTGGATGAATCTCTCTTATTTTTTAATGAACCCTAAGAAGGAATGGTTCAGTCTCATCATGTTCGATAAGTCCTGACGATGAACCACACTGGTTGGTTCGAAACGCGTCGACAAAGATCTTTTTTATGTGATTTACGCCGAAGCTCTTCTTATAACTAAGTCCATCATTGTTTGATGCTTTTACGAGTCCAGGGAAGGTGTAACTCGACTTCTTTTTCATGTTTAGAACTTTTGAAAACGAGGTGAAAAAGAAAAATCCAAAGTTTCCTTTTGGTAAAATTGTCTCTTGAGTCCGAAAAGGAAAAAAACAATACTTAGGAGAACCTCTTAGCCATGTTCGACTAAGGTATTCCTTTTTGTAAATAGTCTATCCCAGTCTAGAAAAAGGTTAAAATTATATTGAGTAGACATCTTTTCATTTACTTTAACGAGTTCTAAAAGAAAAGTTCTCGACAATATTTTCACATTTAGGGAGTTTTAAAAGAGTTGAAAGAGGACTCTAGGGGGTTCCTTTTTCATGAGTTTACAAAGACCGAAAAAGTGATAAAAGTATGCTCCTTCATCAAAATGATTTGTTTCAACTCAAAAATGTCATTAAATCCTTCAAACAACTTTCAACCTACTCAGAACATCACAAAAACTTAAAAAATACATGATATATGGTAAAATTAGGTAAAAATTAGATCAAAATAATAAAATATAATAAATTAATCATTAAATTGGCCATAAATAGGAAAAAGTAAATTCATTTTTACGTAATCTCCTCCTCCAACATTTACCCACTTTCACTGGCTTTCCCTAGGTAAACATGAGGTGGGGGTCACTATGATAAGACTCAGCCTCCTATATGACCTTAAGAAAATGGAGTCGACAACTTGAGACCTTATTGACTTCCCTTAGGTGCTACAGGACCTCCAGGAGCAACCCAACCCTTCCAGGTGTCCAACCCCTAGGATAACTCTCTTTTTCACTGACCTAGAACCTTAGTTTCTCCCTTGCCAAGGAATGCAAGCGACTGTAAGCCTCCATTCATTCCCATAGGCATGCCTGCTAGTGACTGTGGACTTTTTGAATCAGTTCTACACCATTGACCCCAAATTCTGAGCCACTTTTTCAGGACTAGGACTCAGGCCTCTGTATAGAACTCAATCAAGCTTCCAGAAGTGACAAATGACATAGAAAACAATCTTATAAACCAAAACTTGAACTGGGACTTGACCTGACCCCTCCCAACTCGGACTGACATTTTGTCAAACACGTGGTAAACATGCAAACTACATGTCATGAATGCAAATTTGAACATAGGGATATGAAAATTATCTGAGGTTAAACAAGGACTAAAGCTTTCTCACTATAGTTGTCATAACACCAATTAGGTCATGTATTCATTATCCATACATTCATTATTGGAAATGTGATAAGAGCCATACTTAGAAGTATCAATTAACCATGCTTATAACTAGCATATAACCCGATAAATAACAATGATAGAATATCCATTAAATCCACATAATAAAAAGTACATTTACTCATCAAAATAAAGATGAACTTAGCTCTTATTAGCCATATGAAAAATCCAACCAAGTCAAGGACTTCCACGTACCACCCGACCATAGATTGGGTTGAACCAAATCTTTCTTTTCAGTGAATCACCCCCATGCCATATTCTAGTCATGAATGTGGGATCTCATGGGATAAACCAATCCATAAACAACTAGGGAATCCAGAGGTTAAACCACCTCCACCCTCACCATACCATGATCTCCCCTAAACCAGTCCCGAGATCACAAAACCAAACCGAGCTTGGATGCCTCAGAATTCCTTCACCATCCCTTGAGGAATTTTCCTCTCTCTGCCCACCTATTGAAGGCTTCCTGAAGAAAACCATATACACTCCCAATCCATGGTATTTTACTGAGACCACCTCACCCAGATCCAAAACCTTTTGGCAATCCAAAGCTCAATCGAGAAAGAAACCCATCACATCATGGCTATCTAGAAATGGAAAGGAAAGGATTAAACCACTATCAAAACCTAACAAAATTTATGCCACCAACAACAAAGAAACCAAAATGCACACATGCATATGTCATGCATGCCAAAACCAGCTAGGAAATCATACATGCAATTTGTTACCTACAAGTATTCCAAATAAATTTGCTTGATCCAACGTTTCCTTGTTTGATCCTTGCTTCATTTGCCTTCCTTATCCTTTATTTTCACTCCTCGTCCTTCCTTTGCATGCTTTCTTTTCCTTCTCCTCTTGGTTCTCTTCTCCTCTCTGAGACTAATTCCAAAACTAAATTGACAAAAAGCTACCAATTGATGCGTTGATGTCTTTTTATTGTTGAGGCCTCTAATTTCTTCATTTTTCCATAATTTTCCTTCAATTTCCTCCTCACATGCAATCTATGACCTTTCACCTCCCTTTTCTCCTAATTTCCTTTATTTTCATAAATAATATGTCAATTAATGCCTCTTTTCCTTTTCAAAGCCTTTTCCATTACCTTTTTCCAATTTCCCCTTGGTCATAAACACAACAAGTGATGCACACTAGGATATTTTTCCCAACATTCAGCTTGGAATAAGTGTCCCTTGACCTTGGTCTTATTTTTCCCTTATTAACTTTTATTACATGAACTTTTAACCCAAGGTTGTGATAGACTCTCCCCCTTAGGGGAACACCATCCTCAATGTTCTATGACACCTACAACTAGAAAAACTGCTGAAACCAAAACATATTTCCCATGGAGCTTTATAACATAGATCGTTGCAGTATTTACAATGAACAACTTACTCAAAACAAAACCATCATGACAATATGACAACCATATCGCCTATTAGAGATTTATAACACAACCCATTGTGGTATTTACAATAACAACCATACATGAATATGTACATATAGAAAAATTGCTTTGTCTCATCTGGCAAACAATGAAGGATACATAAACTAAATTTGATCACCCATCTCCCATGTAGCTTCATCGGGTCCAAAGTGTTGCCACTACACTTTAACTTGCTCGATTGCTCTATTTTGGAGCATGATTTGTTTCTGCTGCAATATGAACTAAGGCTATGGCTGGAATTCTCCTCCTAGTTCCACCTGCAATACAAACCAACCAATAACATGATCAACATCCTTTACATATATTGTAAGCAATGAAACATAGTAAACATCATGGAATTTCATTATTGGAGGAAGTGAAATTCTATAGGCCACTAGTCCAATCCTCTCAAGAATCTCAAAAGGCCCACAATACCATGATGCCAACAATGCACATGATCCAATCCTCAAGGAGCTCTTCTTGGGCTTGATGTGCAAATACACATGCTCCTCAACTTGAAACTCCATAAATTCCCTATATTGGTTTGCATAACTCTTCTGCGTGTCTTGTGTTTCCTTCAGATTTTTCTTTATAAGTTGAATTTCCTGCTCCATGTCTGCCAACATGTCATGTCCTATCAATACCTTGTTCACTGGATCACTCCAGTTGATGGGAGTGTTACAACTTTTCCCGTACATGCCTCAAACAGACTCATCCTCAGTGACTCCTGGTAACCATTGTTGTAAGCAAACTCAACCAATGGAAGATACTCCTCCCATATCCTTTGTTGGTGCATCACATATATCCTTAGTATATCCTCCAGAATCATGTTGACCCTCTCTATCTGTCCATCTATCTATAGATGATAAGTTGTACTAAATTCTAACATTGTCCCCAAACCTACAAACAACTCCTTCCAAAAATTGGAAGTGAACATAGCATCCTTGTACATGTCATCTTGTTATGTTTCCTGTAAGATCTAATCCTATAAATTTGTCCCATACGAGCTCACTGTTGCAACATGGTTCATCTACACGCTCCTATTGAGAGCATCTACAACCTTGTTCTCCTTTCCCTTAATGTATCTAATCTCAAAGTCAAATTCACTCAGGGTGTCGAAAAATCTAGCTTGCTTTGCATTTAGATTCGGTTGATCAAATAGGTACCTCAATGCATTGTGGTTTCTCATCAATACGAACCTCGTGCAAAGAAGATAGTGTCTCCAAATCTTCAATGCATGAATAATAGTTGCCAAATCAAGACATGATTCGCATAGTTTTGCTCGTGCTCATTCAATTTCTTGGACTCATAACACACTACATGTCCTTCCTACATCAAGACTCCACCAAGTCCTCTTTTGCAAGAATTTGTACACACAATGAACTCTTTATCCAGATTTTCAATCTTAAGAACTAGAGCACTTGCCAACAACTGCTTCAACTGCTCAAAATTGGTTGCACATTCCTCTGTCCATTCAAATTTATTACCTTTTCTTTTTAATGATGTAATAGGATATGCAATGCATGAGAAGTTCCTGATGAACCTCTTGTAGTAACATGCTAACCCCATGAATGATCTGACTTCATCCACATTCTTAGGAGTTTCCCATTCCATGATAGCCCTTATCTTTCCTAGATCTATTGATATGCCTTCCTTGGAAACATGTCCCAAGTAATGTACCTTTGTCTGAAAGAAATTTCACTTGCTAAGCTTGGCATATAATTGATCTTCTCTTAGAAATCTCAACAATACTACTAAATGTTCGTCATGCTCTTCGTCGTTCTTAGAATATATCAAGATGTCATCAATGAATTCAATAACAAACTAGTCCAGATAAGGATGCAACACACTATTTATCAAGAACATAAAAGTAGCTAGAGCATTAGTCAAACCGAATGGAACTACAAAAAACTCATAATGCCCATAACTAGTGTTTGGTAGATTAATTGTCTTTAATTTACTTCATTAAATGTCAACCATGATTCGTGTACTTGTGAAGTGTTTTTGCATTATATATGCTTGGAATTCTTTTGTAAATTAATTGATCTAAGAATGAAACAAATTGTAAAGATGAATGAATGTTTTTTATACAATTTGGAAAAAAAATCAATGTGCATGTTCTTTCAATCTAGAGTCCTAACTAAGCTAATCTTTGAAAACAAAAGATCTTATCAATATTGCGGAAATCCACACTTAATTCTAACTATCAAAATGAAATTCTTGAAAATTGAACACAAAAGAAAATGATTCAACTCTATTGCTACGGAATCAAACTCATTCTGCACTAGTTACTAAAAAGAAATCTTTAAGCTAATTTACAAATATGAAAAACCTATTTTGAATAATACTGAGAGTAACTAATAACAAAATCTTGATTTCAAAAGATAAATTTACTTCAAAAGAGAATGACAATGAAATCTAAAATGTGAAATCTTAACTCAAGACTGGTTACTAATTTGTGCATCAACCTCTAAAGTGTACTCTATTTAGCATATGATAAATTAAATGTGACTGAGGAAATGACTAAGAGAAGTTGAAATTGAATGCTAAAACAACTAAACAATGATATCAAAAATGCATAACATAAGTTAAATCTTTTTTATATTTTTGGTTTATGAGTACCTTGTAAATGAAATGACTGTAACCAAAAGCAAATCTACAAGTAAACTCTAAAAAAACGTTAATGCTAACAATAATGTAAAACTAAAACAAAACCTCACAACTTGCAGGGGGGCATTTTGAAGTGCAGGGTTGAATTAACAATCAACAATTCTTCATGCACACACTTACAAAATAATAAGAACTTGTATTACGATAATAGAGAATCAATTTGTCAACAAAAGGATTATAAACTTAATAAAAATAATCACCACTAATGTGTTCTTTGCCTCGCTTACCGTTATTTATACAAATGATAAAAACAACTTCGAAAGAGTTTTAAGACGATAAACTGTAAGAAAATTTGACACCTATGAGATTGATAACTAAGAGTTCAATCTCTTTATGACTTGCTATTGTAAAAGAAATTCATAATAGATTTCATGTTTATATAGCTAAGTGCCTCGCTTTCTTGATTCTCTTCTTCCTGTGTTTAACTACAACACGCAATTTCCAAGTTTGACTCTACCTTTGACTTCAAGATCTCTTATTTCGCTTAGCTTGCCAAGCAATGTCAATAGGTGGTTAATCATCTAAAATCCAAATGTCATATTTTGACATTCTTTTTTCTTCTTCTGGAATGCTACAACCTATCTAACAATGGATTCTATTGTAGAAACTAAAATCAGTTGGAGACTATACAAAGTTCAGTAATTGCAAGATACTTTTGTCATAATTTCACTAAAAACTGACAATTTAAATATGGATGATTAATACCTTGTAGATATTGATCTTAACCTTAATATGTTGGGGTTTTTGTAGAAAAATAATAGAAAGGTGGAATGTGATGGCAAAAAGGATGGTCAAAAAGAGACATTTCTAAACTTCAACGTTCTCCCGCACCGAAGGTTTTGCATGTCCTCATGCACCCAAAATTTCAAAATTGATTCTTTCCTTCTCTTTTAGTGAATGATCTCTGATGCTTGTGCAAGTACATCCAAGCTAGTACTCTATTTCTTCTTAATGACAAACATGATTATTGGTTTCTTCATTAGAAAAAATTTCCTTGTAATCCTCTAACCCAATTTTTAAGAAACATGTTTTGAGTTTTAAGTTTATTATTTTTTTTGTACCAATGACAGAGGTGTAATAGTATATTGTCATTTTGATTCCTCAATATCTCATTTTGGACTTCAGTTGCTTCTCTTTCCTTAATCAAATGTTTATTAAGGATATTCAATTCATAAATATCTTGCTTCATATTCTCTTCAATGTTGTGTCCCTATTCTATTCTTGGTTTCATTGTTGAGGTCTCAGCTAGTTCAAATTGAGATAACTTTGTTTTTGTTGTGTCTTTTGCTCTAAAGATTCTTCATAATCGTATATCTCTTGTTGAACTGGATCGATTTCCAGGGTCCGTCTTGTTGCACCGCCTGTTGGACTCATTGTACGAAGAGGTGTGTGAAATCCTTCATCTTCAAGATTTATCATTTCTGATGATTGAGTGTTTGACAATTTTGAAATTATTTTACTCCTCAAACTTATTCTTGAGCTTTCAATGTTCTGTGTTTCTACTACGTTGTCCTCTATTTTCTTCTTTTTTTTAGATACTAGTTGGCTCAGGCTAGCTTTATTTCTCCTAAGGTCTTGCTTATCACTTTTTTGTTTACACTTTTCAAGGTATTGGGATAGTGTAGTATTGTCCTCAAATGGGTCCTCTAAAATTTCAATCATATTTGGCTCCTGAAGTTCCTCTTCGACACTCTCCTTTTCAGGGTTAGGGTTTCTTCTAATTCGTTTGACCCTACTATTTGGTTCTTTTTCTGGAGCTTCTATAAAATGATTTCTTACTAAGAAATCCTGCCAATTATCCCATCTTTCTTGTAAATGTGCTTCTACCAAAATCTTAACAATTCCATGATGGTACAAAGAGTTATCTATGGACCTAGATTCTCATTGAAACTCTCAAACAGAAAGTAAAGTAGATTGATTTTAAACCCATCAACAAAATGCATCATAAGCCTAGCATGATAGAAAAACATTTTTCTGAATCTCCCTTCACATGTTATAATCTTTTTAATTATGAGCAAGAGATTTCATCATTTTCCTTTTAATGTTGTCATAGGAATACCTTTCTTGAAAATAGTCAAGTCCATACCTAGTTCCTTTAAGAAGTGAACCCAATCATTGTCTTTAATTTTCATGTTTTTGAACAACCTTTCTCCATTCCTTGGTAAATCTTTTTCTTCAGCTACATTTGACTCTGTAAGGATGAGTTTAACATCTCATATTTCGGCTTTCACTCCATCAAATGCTTGGGCAAAGGCTTTAGTAATCTTTGTTTCATGCCCATTGATTTTTTTGAAGAACTTGAGCCAACCCACCTGTTGTAGTTGCTCCTTAACCCTTGGATAAGCCTGGAGGAATTTCACACCATTTGGTTCATAACGAACAAGTGTACCCATAGCATGGACAAGTTTTTTAGCCTAGAATTCTCTTTTCGACTAAGAAATGGAAGAGAATGAAGAAAATGAAGGTCTTTGGAATAAGCACAATGAATATGGAGCCGGTTTGAAATGATGGCAAGGTAAGATATTGATGGAGGAATTCGTAGTGCATTCGACTTGTACTTCCCATATCTGATTTCAAAGAACTAGTGTTATGTGCTTGATCTATTGATTGAACCTTGATGTGACAGTTGGTTCAGTGATGAGGGCTTAAGGTCATAACAGTTAACATATTTATAGGGTCCTCCATCTTTTGATATCACATCCATAATTTATGAAATATAACTTAAGTATTCTTACATACCTTAATGTTTCTTTTGATATCCTTCTTGTTGATGAATTTGATTTTGATTACGGAACTGTGAATTGGCTGCAAAATGGTAAGAATTTTGTTTCTGCTTTTTATTCTCAGACTTTCTTTATTTATTGGAAGTAGGCTTCCTTATTGTTTGAATCATGAATGTATTTTTGGCACCTTAAAAGAAAGAGAAGGACAAAATAAATAGGGACAAGAAAAAGGGGTTTTGAAAATCTAAACTATCAAGAAATATTGGTTTTCAGTTAATATTTTCTGCATAAATATGCCAACATAGTTAGTTTCATATTATACTTATTAATTTATTTACTTTTTTTTTTTTATTATTATTATTAACAAAGATTACAATGAAGTTGGAGAGTGGGGATAAGAATCATCTTCTTTAAACAACTTGAATTCAGAATTTTCTTGCAAATATTTGACAAATTCTTCCCTTGTTAGTGGTTTATGATACAATCTCAATCTATGACCATTAAAAAGGAAAGTAATTTTTCATCATCAATAGTTTTGATCTTGACTACTCCATTATCAAAAATAGTATCAATCTCACAAAGACCAGGCCAATGATTTTGAAATTTTCCTTGAAAATCTTTGAACTCTAAATCAAAGGTAAGAGCCCAATCACCTTGCTTGAACTTTTTAGCTTTGATAAACTTGTCATGCCACTTAGATTTTTGCTACTGAACTATGTTGGTTCTTTGAATAGCACCTTATCGAATCTCATCTAGTTCATTCAATTGTGTCAACCTTTGTTTCTAAGATTCTGAGAGATCAAGGCCCAGATTGACTGTTGTTCTCAAGGTCTCCACTTGGAATTCAATTGAAATCAAGACTTGCTTCCCATAGACAAGCTCATAAGGAGTATGTCCAGTTGTGTTCCTCCATGTAGTTCAGTATGACCATAATGCTTCTGGAAGATTTTCTGCCCAATCCTTTCTATGTAAATGCACATTTTTTGTAAGAATCGCTTCAAGAACTTTCTTGGTAGATTCCACTTGCCCATTGGCTTGTGGATGATATGGAGTAGACTTTCGATGCTTGATTTTGTATTGCTCCACGATCTTTTGCACCAACTTTGATGTGAATAGAGTACCTTGATCTATTACAATTTCTATTGGAACACCAAAACAAGTAAAGATATCCTCAAAAAGAAATGTAACTATAACATTTTCAATTGCAAAAGAAAAAGTTTAGCTTCTACCTATTTTGTAACATAATCTGTGCAAACACTTATATACCTTTTTTGTTTAGATGGAGGATTTATTGGTCCAACAAAATCTAGAGCCCATTTTTCAAAGGGTTCTACAAGTACCTATGGCTGTAGAGGAATCTCATCTGATGGAATGGCTTTCCCCATTCTTTGACAATTATCGCATCTTTTAACATATTCTTTGGCATCCTTGAAAATAAATGGCCAATAATATCCCAAAAGCAAGATTTTTTATGTAGTTATTTTACCGAAAAAATGACCTCGACATGATTCATCATGACAAGATTTCAATAATTTGGGTACTTCATCTTCTCGAACACATCTTCGAATAACCAAATCAGGTCCAGTTTTGTACAATTCTCCATCTATCCATGAATAAGGTGCATTGGTTTTGATCACTTTTTTCTTTTCTCTAGTTGATAGTTCTGGAGGTAACTTTCTTGGAGCCAAATAATTAGCAATATATGCAAACGAGGGTGTTTTGGTAGATACTACAAAAATATATTCATCAGGAAAGTTATCTTTTAGAGTAACATCCTCATATTATTCTGCATTCTAGAAAGAAAATCAGCATCTTTATTTTCTTTTCCTGGTCTATCAATAATATTAATGTTGAATTCTTGTAGTAATAGCAACCATCTTGTAATTCTACCATTAGTGATTGGTTTGTTCATTAGATATCTAATGGTAGAATTATCTATATGAATAAAAGTTTCATAACCAGTAATGTAATGACGAAATTTATTAATCGCATGAACAACAACTAAAAACTCATTTTCTGTTACAGTGTAATTTAACTCTACAAGGGTCAAAATTTTACTTGTATACTAGATGGAATAAGGAGTTAAATATTTATGTCCCAAGACAAACCCTAGAGTTGTATCAGAAGCATTAGTAGAAATATGGAAAGGAAGAGCCCAATTAGGTCCTCTTAAAATTGGTTCTTTAGTAATCTTTTGTTTCAATGTCTCAAATGCTTTCTGATAGTCAGAATTCCAAGCAACTTCACAATATTTTGTAAGGAGTTTGAAAAGTGGAGAGGCTAATTTTGTGAAATTTTCTATGAATCTCCTATAATATCCAATAAATCGTAGAAAAATTATTACATCCCTTTGGAAAATAGGAATTGAAATTTTAGAAATAATTTCTACCTTAGATGTATCCACTTTAATTCCATCACTTGACATATGCTGGCCTAATACAATCCCTTCATTGAACATCATAAAGAATTTATCATGGATTAATGAAAGGTTTTCCTCTTTACATCTAACAAGAACCTTTTCCATATTTTCCATAGCTTCTTCAAAAGTATCACCATACACAGTAAAATCATCCATGTATACTTCCACACAATCATGAATTAGATTAGAAAAAATACCTAAAAGTTCTTTCTAAAATGTGGCAGGTGCATTATATAATCCGAAGGGAAGAAACCTATAGGTATATGTTCCCCATGGACATGTAAAGGTAGTTTTATCCTGATCTTCTGGTGCTAGTTGAATTTGATTATATCCACTAAAACCATCTAAGAAAGAAAAATAATTCTTCCCTGCCAAGGTATCTAATACTTGATATATAAAAGATAATGGAAAATGATATTTTAAAATACCTTTGTTTAATTCTCTGTAATCAATGAACACTCTCCATTTTCCATTTTTCTTAGGAATAGTCACTAAAGGTGACACCCATTTACTATCTCATATTGGATCAACGAAATTCACATTAAGTAATTTTTGTAATTCCCCCTTAACAATCTCTCAAATTAGGATTCGTCCTTCTCTAAGGTTGTCTAACTAGTTTGGAATTTTATTCAATATAAATATGATGCATACAAGTTTTAGGATCAATCCCTTTCATGTCAATGCACTCCCATGCATAAGCATAAGAGTGTCTTTGTAGCATATGTATCAATTTTCTCTTTTGAAATTCTTCCAAATTATTGTTAATATTAATCTGGAAAAATTTCTACTTGAGAATTGCCAAATTTTTCTATAGAATGTAAATCCATTTGATGAGATAATAATTATTCAATATTGCATTGTTCCTTAAAAATTTGATCTTGCTCATAGTATGAAGAACAATCATTATTATTCATTAAATTTATCAATTGTTCTTCTTCATCTAATTGTGAAAAAAGTATAAACTGGTTTCAAATCATTAAAGTCTTCATTATCATCATCTATCCAAATCCCACTTTCTATTTCAGTTATTGTTTTTGTAGGAGGATACAAGGTAAACTTCTTAGTGGAATTTTCCATCAGAGATATACATATCACCAGATCTACAACTTATGAATGCATCAACTATAGCTAGCCAAGGTCTACCAAGGATCAATGGATGACCTCCTAAATTATTCTTGGGAGTTAAAACCATGAAATCTATAGGATATTCCCAAGAATCTAGAGAAACAAATACATCTTCTAATACTCCATCTAATTTGATAACAGATCGATTTGCTAATTTTAATAATATAGGAGTATATTGAAAATTAGGAAGCTTAAGTTGCTCTTAGATCAATTAAAGTATTTGGAATCTCAACACCATTGATATGAATTTTCACAATAGGACTACCAAGATCTAGATATTTTTGAACAATAGGTTTTCCCATCATGATATCAAAAATTATTCCTACCAATTGGATTTTTTTTATATCTTCTTTTTTTCTTCTTGGTTTTATAATGCCTATCTCCTTGGTAGTTTTTGCATTTCTATTCCTTTATCAATTTTAAGCCTTTCAGGAAAAGGTGGATCTTGCAAAAAAATATAAGGTTGTTCTACTAGAGGAATTGTATGAGCTTGATTTATTTGTTCATCCTTCGATATTTTTTCTTGATCAAGATTTACATCTTTCTCAGGAAATTTATTCTCTTTATATTTTTGGATGAAAATTGTTGGTGAATTATTTAGTAAAACCCTCATAGATCTAAGTTGAACATCATTTAGACCTAATGGGGTAATCATACAAGCTTGAAAATGTTGTCCTTTGACATTATAAATAGCTTGTTGATTTTTATTGTTTGGATTCGGAAGTGGTTGGACAGGTAGTTGATTGGGTTTTTTAGGGAATGGTAATGAAAGGTGTTGATTTTAATTTTGAAATTAATTTGATTTGGTTGAGGGGGATAGTATTGTGCTAGAAAAGAAGGATATGGTTGTTGGAACTGAGGATATTGAGGATATTTTCCATAAGAATTTTTCCAAAATTGAGCCCAAGATGGATTTTGAGATTGTAGGGGCCAAGTTTACCATGGCATGGGTGCAATCCAATTGTTTTGTGGTTGTGCATATGATTGAGTATTGAAACCTTGAGTCATATTTGATTGTTGGTTTTTCCATGGTCTTTTAGCAATAAAACAAAGAGATTCAACTTGGCTTGCCCCAGCTTCATCTTGAAAAATAGCTTTAAGACTAGGTATTGAAGGACAATCCTTTGTATTCTAATTTTCAACACATATGACACAAATTTCTATACTATCAAGGGGACATTATCTTAGGGTATGTTTCTTTCTACACTTGGTACATAAAATAGATGATGCAGCATTCTCAGCTTTTTCTTGTTTTGTATCTTAAGTGTTGGAAATAACACTGGGGGTGGGCGGCGAATCAGTATTAGTCAAATCAATAATATTTTTCTTTTCATACTCAAATTCATATACGCTACTTCAATGAAGGTAACTTTTGTGTACACACAACTGTGTTTAAGGCAACCAGCATATATCCAGCAAACTTATGATTCAGTTAATTCATCATATGTCAATCTTTTGTAGTATACCTAGAGGGGATAATATGGGGTACAGAGGGAGGTACCCAAGGGAATAATGTAATAATGGGATGGGCCATAGTAATAAATGAGGTGGTTAACCCATATCATGTAAGGGACCACAAGTAGTTAGCAATAATGTAATAAGTCCAAGGTATTAGATAGATGGTATTAAGGGAATCATGGTAATGACCCATGGTATTGTATGTGTGAGGCCTATATAGAGGCTAGAGACTCTCCATTGAGAGATGTGAAGGATTATTGTATGAACAGACATATGGCTTGTGGAGTGTTCTCCTTCCTTAAGGAGTGAATGTATGGTGTTTCCCTACCTTAAGGATTTGATTAATAAAGTGAAGCATTTCTATATTCAGATCTTGTTATTTCTAGGTATATTTGTAATATCATATATTTTTGGGTTAGATCTATAACATCTTTAATCAGTGCATCAGAACTTCATTAATCATATAAGAAATAACCATGTGCAGTAATATCAGCACAAACCATCATGCATAAGAAACACACATGAACACTAAGATTTAAGGTGGAAACCCATGCGGGACAAAAACCACTTGTTGTTGTCTTCTTTTTAATATAAGAAAAACCTGTTTACAATCTTGTACTAGTGCAGACTCATACTATTACACAAGTACCCACCTACAGAAGGCTACAATCTTCTCTCGTTCTCTAGCTTCTACTGGAAGGGAGCTACAACCCCCTAGCTCTTGTACTAGCTGATCTGTTTACTAGTATGTAGGCACTGGCCTACTAAAGGCTCCAACCTTCACTCTTTTTCCAGCTACTACTGGAAGGGAGCTCCAACACCCTGGCTCTTGTACTGGTCAATATGTTTACCAGTACATAGGAACCGACCTACAGAAGGCTATGACCTTCTCTCTTCCTCTAAGGACAACGTTTCATAAATTTTTAGACTGGATACTCCTAGAACACAACACCATAATATGAAGGCCATGTTTCAATATGTTTACCAGTACATAGGCACCGACCTACAGAACACTATGACCTTCTCTCTTCCTCTAAGGAAAACGTTTCATAAATTTTTAGACTGGATACTCCTAGAACACAACACCATAATCTGAAGGCCATGTTTCATCCAATTTTCATATTGGACCCATCAACAACATTAAAGCTCAAAATCAATCACCACTGCAATACAACCATCAAATACATCTACATTAACCAACCATTGAAACTCCATCATCAATCTCCGAATCACCCACCACTGAATCACTGAAAGCCCACCATCACTGAAGCAAATCATAATCAATCACTCTGAACATTCATAGTACTGTCATCAAAACATAGTCACTAGAATACAGTCACCAGAACCAAAAGCAGAACCCAAAACTCTGCAACAGCAAACAGAAACAACTGAAACATACTTCATAAAGTATACGCTATTTACATGTGTTGAACCAGCGTGTATACACACTTTTATCAAAGCCAACTAGCGTAAACATCTGTAAATATTAATTCATAATTTTTCAGCTATTCCAAACTTTAGTTATACCCAGATCATAACCTTTACAGAATAACACATGCATCAGTATTCAGATCTAGACTATACATGATCAAACCACATAATGATAATGCATTTCAAGTCTTAAGATCTCGATCCATCATTAGATCTTATCCCTCATCAACCGCTAAGGTTCATCCTTGGTTCAGATCAAGCAAAGCACCATAAACCGATAACCTACATACTAGATCTCACACTTCATCAGATATTCAATACTTGCACACCTTGGCCTAATGAGCTTCTCCTCGTTATATAGTTTTAGGCCTTTCTCAATACCATGGATCAAAACGACTTAAGAACAATACGTTGGACCAAATACCTAGGGTCAATACCTCGAACCAAATACCTTGGACCAATACCATGGATCAAAATACCTTGGACCAAATACCTTAGACCAAAAACTTAGTTTTCCAACATATACGCGCTTTTCCTTCTATGAAAGTGCGTGTGTATGTATAAGCTACTTGTGTTCAGGGATCCTGCGTGTATACCAGCTTGGTCAAGGTGAACCTGCATATACCTCTCTTTCTTCATTCTTTGTAGTCTGATCTATAAGTCTTTGTTGTTAACCTGTTGTACTATGAACTATCATCCGAGAGAGTTTCCATTGTACATTACTTCTGAACTTATTCCTTTGAACTACCCTGCATTTTTTCACATCTGTAAACACAACTGTCATGCATTCTGTTAGATCTGATATCTCTTCTGTAGATTCATATAGTTACCATATACAAGTGAGTCGTTCTACTACAAGTGGGTTTCCATCATGTACAACACATGCATCATAATGCCAATAATCTCCCCCTTTGGACTTGATGGAAACCATGTTTGTGTTGATCACCGCAAGTTGTAGAAACTGTTAGAGATAACAAGCAACACCAAAATACTCTCCCCCTTTGACATCAAGGGCAAAGGGCTGACCAAAAAGAATTATGTTATATATAAACAACTAAATATAAACATTGATCATGCTCCCCCCTAAGCACATGCTGAAATCTCTGATTAAACTCCCCCTTTGTACATGTTGAGCTGCACTATATCATCCATGCTCTCCCTGAGCACATGCAGAGTTTGAAAATATTTTTCAAAAGAATAACATGACTCTATAACTCAACTAAGTGACTTTGACCTTCTTATCCCCAATGATTCATACATACATCAATCTCCCAACCAAGTGGGGATATACCGATTTTGACTCATTCTCCCAATCAAGTGGGGATATACCAACATGATTGTAATATATCAATTATTACATCATCCTTCCCATGCATAGTGGGGATACAAATTACAACATATGACCAAAAAGGACTCATCAAAAGACTATGACAGACAAAGACAAATTATGACATCATGGGTCATTATATGATCTTTACATCGAATGATATACATGATATTTATAACATAGACCAAATATCTAAACAAGACCATGATAGTCATCAGCAACCCTGTATGATCTACACCATAAGCATATGTCCATCATCAGTTCTGAAACCTGTGACTAAGTATTCCGTATATAGATATCAACTCATCCTCTTAATCTCATCAAGATCAACTTGCTTCGTTTCCTTAGTAGAAAGATCCTTATCATAACCTTCCATGAATCAACTAAAGTATATGTGATATCTCCAAGCAGTAACACAAAATCATTCACATCATATCATATGTGAAATACACCATAGTCATCACATCATCATCAAGAACTGCATGATCTTTCACAATAACTCTTAATATATCAACCATGTATCATCACTAGGGAACATCCCACATCTGATAAGCATCAACCATGATAATAAACATATGTGAGTATCAACCTATCATCATAAGATAAGAACTCATCATCATTATGTGTCTAAGTAAACCATGTCTTCGAATATCCATGTCTTCAATGCGACCTACAATAACACCATTCTCTTGGCCAACCATCAATATTTATCAATATGAAACTTAAGTAATCATACTATATATCCATAAAAGAGATAGCAATATGTATCTAGCAAACCATGAGGTCATGGTCATTTGTCAAGATTTCTTGATATCATCAATAACAACAATCCCCAACCATGTGAGAGCCAAGAACTATAGAAATCATGCATCATAACTGCACCATAAGATCTTTATGCATCTTTGAAGGCATGATGACAGCAGAATAAAAGAAATGAGTGGCTCATCATCAAATAATGAAGTTGTGTATTCAAGCTTTGTACTTCTCCTAGTCCTTATGAAGATCACCATGTGAGCAACATATATGTATTATATGCATCATCAAAGAGTCATCCACAATCATCCATAAATTTAATCTGAATACCAAATATGTGACCCCAAGTATCATATGAGATTTTATCATGGGCAACTCATAACCGTAACATAGCAAGATGTATCATTTAGCCATATAAGCATCATCATCATTGATTAGGTACCAAAGACTTCTAAACATGATGCCAACAATGCTTTATTAGAAGCATAGAATGTTCTCCCCCTAAGCCTGTTCCACATGTTCACTGTCAGATCTGATCATTACATATATCAGTAAGAAGTATCAAGGCATCATCATCAATCAGATATACATCAAGTTATCAACAACTTGTGCAGATCAAAAGCTCTTCTAAATAACATCCACAAACTGTAGTCATCTATCATCATGATAGAAAAGAAAACTGATAATTGTCTGAATCATATCAAATCAATTTTTCTGAGTCTATCCCACTGCATTTTTCTCAAACCACATATACGCGATTGTGTAACTTTGAACTCGCGTATATACGCAACTTGTCTTCATGAAACTTGCGTATGAGATTTAGAACATTTAAGTTTCACACTTTCAGCTCCCCTGGATCTGTTATGTCTATACATTGTGCCATGCCACATTTTTCTGACTGTACTTCCTTCTTCTTCCATATCTTTGTTGAGCTATGGAAAAGGTATAAATTTTTCATTTATTTCATCATCCTTTCCTTTAATTATATCCCCTTTATGTTCTAAAGATATTCATATATCAAAGGATTATAGTAAAAACTAGGGAACTATTGATTACTACAATTTAGTGAATTATTGTCTTTTCTCATGTAGGAAAAGATGAAATGGGAAAATTACCGTTCCCTACCCGAGAGAAGGAAAAAGACAAAGTGGAGTAATTGTTGTTCCTTCACCATGAAGCAGTGTACAGGTAGCAAGCCAAGGATAGAGCGTGCAGTTATGGACAAGGACAGAGAATATTGCAGCATCATCGCAAAAGAAAAAGAGCTAACTGAAGATGGAAGATTGAGAGGATCTCTCAGGATCTCTTGATCCTGAGGGATCGTTGTTACTATTCTATCTGATGTTACTATTTTATCCTCCTAGCCATTATAAAAGGGACAGTGATTGTAAAGAATGGGGAGATTATTCAGAAATTACTTTTGTATTTTTACTTTGATCATCAACTCTCGTTGTTGAAACAGAGTACGAACTGGTTGTAATCATTTTTCATATGATTAATATAAAATACATTTGTTGTTCCTTCTTTCATACTGAAGTAATCCAGTGATGTTCACTAGCGGCTAAGGGCCCGGCCCTGGTGGATTCACTTGCTATTCTTGTATCATTCCTTTACAATTCCTTCCATGTGATGGTTTGGTTTTATTTCTATCTATTGTAGTCGCATCGCTTTACTATTTTGTATTTCCAAACTTAATGAATTGCTCTGCTTTATATGTTGTAATTGAATTGAGTTTCTGTTCATTTTTCTCATAACAAGATCACTGCTTTCTACAAGTATATTGTTCTGTTTTTCATTTTACTTACAGAACTTTGTTGTTCATTTCAATAACTTAGCTTTACTGTTCATTGTAGTTTGATGTTCATTTCTATTATATAGTG
Source organism: Pinus taeda (assembly GCA_000404065.3). Classification (NCBI taxonomy): domain Eukaryota; kingdom Viridiplantae; phylum Streptophyta; class Pinopsida; order Pinales; family Pinaceae; genus Pinus; species Pinus taeda. The sequence continues at coordinate 21,306 of APFE031453239.1, forward strand.
TTGTTGTTCATTTACTTTCTGCAATCATTTAGGTTTGCCTTTTAGCGTTCTTACAGTTAGTATAATTATCTCATTTCAATTAGTTGCAGTAGCATTATTGATTTAATTCATTGACATTTCCCATTGGTTATTTAGTGTGGTGTGTGTGAGATCAACAACTGTAAAGAACATTGGCTATTACTGTCAAAATCTCTCAGATTGAGGATCTTATTTATGCTTGATTTAGTTTACATCAGTTAACAAGGAATGAGTTATTGCTACTGTAACCTTGACTGATAATTGTTGTTACTTTGTTAAATAAATGATTTAGTTTCAGAACATTGAGTTTCTTTTAATTGCAAGTGAGTTTTATTTAAAACATCTATTCACATTTGTATTTGAAAGCACTGTACTGCAATTTAGAGACATTACTCTTGAGTAAATAGCCGCCACAAACTGTGTACACTCTTGAAATAGAAAATCTTGCCTGTATTGATAACTAATGTGAAGATAATTAGGATTTAAAAAGACACCTTTTATACCTCAACATTTGGGCACCGTTGCCGAGGAAGAGTGTAGCCATTTCTAAAGAGTAGTGTGTATCTGATGGGTGCTTGTTAGGAAAGAGTTGGGTATTAAAAATGGAAGGTAAGAACCTACGTATAGAGCATGTAAAAGCCCTACTCCCCCACCCGCTTTCCAGTAGAATTGTTAAAGAATTTAGGGTAAAAATAAATATTTGAGTTGTGTGTATGACTAAGAAGAAAAAACTTGAAAACAATCCAAAACCACTACCAAAACTCGACAAAGCTAAGGGACCGGTGACCATTAGTCGATCAACCTTCATAGACAATATCCTTAAGAAAGTTGAATCTCAACCATCGGTAGGCCCTAGAAAAGTTGCCTCTAGACAACCTATTGGCTCCCTTCCAGCCACAGACTCACCATCTATAGCCTTTGATGAGGTGCACAGCAAAACAAAAGAAATTAAGAAATATTTTCAAGAAATTGAGAATTCTCACCCAATGTCTTTACAAGAATGGAATTCTAGTAATCTCCGTGGAGGAGGAGGAGAAACAAGGGAAACAGAAGAACCAAGATCCCCTCTCGAAATAATCAGCAGCCTAGATAAGAGGAGTGTTGTTAAGTTTATCCAAAACAAAGTAGGAGAACCTGAGGAGCCAAGATCCCCCTAGGTAGTAGTTCAGCAAGGAACACTCATTATCCCAGACCAGGGAAGTGTTGTTAAGCTCATTCCTATTCCTTCTAGTCATCCTAGGAATAACTCTTTGGAAATCCCAAAAGGGTATTGGCACATATTTGATCAAATGGCCCAAAACCATCAAACACCTCAAACCTCCACACTGCAGTATCCCATCATGGACACAACAGTTAACATGCCAACGAAAGCCATTCCTCTCCTGAATATCCCTACATTCCATGGCCTAACATCAGAGGATCCAGATGCATTTCTATTTGATTTTGATGTATTATGCGAGGGGTATGACTATACCACCGATCCCCAAAAACTAAAATTATTTCCCTCCACATTAAAAGGAGCAGATTTACAATGGTTTATGGGGTTAGTTGGGGGCATTGTAAATGACTGGGATCAGATGGAAACTGCTTTTCTAAACAAATATCAGGACTATTGCAAATCCAGAGAATTAAAGGATGAGATATTTCAAGTGACAGCAAGACCTAGTGAAACACTAGAGGAATATGTAGAACGCTTTCAATACAACCTCCAAAGATCTCCTTATGCATCTTTACCCTTGCCTGATAACGTATTAAAAACTACACTAATTAAAGGGATGAAAGAACAATGGATTGAAATGTTAAACAAGGTGACATATATCAAGAAAATTTTACTGACATCATTGATTTGTGTATCAGGAGTTTACGAGGTAGTACAAGACTGAAGCTAGCAGAACGTGACATGATCACAAGGGATAACAAGATCTCCAGTGGAGGTATAACTCGCGCAGAAATCAGAAATCTACTAGAAGATTTCAAAACTGATATTCTAGGGACTTTGTCAACGTAGTTGGACATTATGCAAGCTAAACAAAAACAGGCAGAAGCGGAACAAAATTTGGCGATATTTTGTCCTAGATATAGAAAGAAACATAGCCACAAAGAGTGCCTGCTCGATACGGTCAAAATATATGCTATTTGTACGAAAGATCACACCACAGAAAGCTAACCATCACTCCTAGGACTAATAGTAGTATACAAAGAAGCAGAAGAAGAAACAAAACCGGTTTACCTACTAAATCAGTGCCTCCAGTGGTAGTCGCGACAAACAAGTATACCCATTGATCCATCCTCTTCCTTTCAGCCTCCTCAGTATAATGCTCAATAGTATAATGGAATGTGGCAGAATCAAACACCTTTCTCCAGCTGGTCACAATAGCCATTCCCCATATCACCATGGCCAAATCAAAAAAATCAAACCAATTGGCCGAACTTTCCTTACTATTCACCATTTTGGAAAAATAATGCATATTCAACACAATGGTCACCCTCCACCTCGCAAAGTCAAAACTGGCAGTCGAACTGGAAAAGACCTATAAATCAGCTAGCTGGAACGATCCCTCTCCCTCAAACCACACTGCCAACAGCTTATACATTGCAACAAAACCCCTAGACCAATTTAAGACCGCAGCTCCAAACCCAACCCAACCCAAACCCCAACAATAGATCAGTTCAATTTGTGCAAATAATTGAAGGGCTAGAACCAGAAACTGAGTTAAGGGAGTGCAATGACCTTCAATTAAGATCTAGGCGTATAATAGAATCAGAGGGAGATAAAAATGTTCAAACTGAAAATCCATTACCTATAAAACAAACATTACAAGAAGAGAATCTGCTTAGACAGAAAACTCATGAACAAGCTACCACCTCTTCTCCACCATTCCTAGAACAACTAATCATACCTCACCCAATAGAACGTCCTAATTTTGATCTTCTAGGAGAACTAAAAAATTTGTGTATAAAATTCCACTCCTCCGGGCTATTCAAGACATCTCGATTTATGCAAAAACCATCAAAGAATTATGTATGAAAAAACCAAAGAGGAAAATAACAAAAAATCCAACTATCCATGTAGTCAGTACCCTATCTGACTTACTATCAGGAAGAGAAGCACTTGTAAAATATGAGGACCCTGGAAATCCTATAGTCGCGGTGCAAATCAATGGATGCTCCTTCCCCAATGCCTTAGTTGATTTAGGAGCCGCAATCAATATTCTTACAACCACCACTTGCCAAAAACTTGGCATTGCATCATTGGACCCAACCACAACCTTATTGGAATTGGCTGACCGATCGATAGTCAGACCAGAAGGCACATTACATGATGTAATGGTGTCTATAGACTCTGGGGAATACCCTGCACATTTTCTGATCATCAACCCTAGGAACTGACTGGATGGACACCCCTTAACTCTAGGTAGACCTTGGCTAGCAACTACTGACGCTTACATTGGCTATCGACAAGGTAGCATGACTATAGCAAGAGGAAGCAATGTAAAGAATTTAGCCTTATATCCTCCAACCTAGCCAAGTTTAACAATAATCAAAACAAAAAAAACTTGTATCATACCTAACTGAAAACATTAGATCACCGCTAACCATATAAGATGCCCTTGAATTCAAAGCCCAGACAGAAGAAGACATCATTAACAACTTCATTAACCAGCCAGAAACCAAATCCCATCTAAAATGTCACATGATCGAAGCAACATTTGATAATGAAGTAGAAGAAGATCCCCTAAAATATACTCATGATCAATCAATACCAACCACCTCTGTTTATAACAGCAAAACCATAGAAATTGAGCCAGGAAAAACTTTGAACATTAACAAGAACCTGACTGTTGAACAAGAAGAAAAGTTGGTTCAACTCCTGATAAAATATAAATAAGCCTTTGCATGGGATTACCCAGACATGAAAGGAATTGATCCCCAGTTGTGTACGCACCACATCTATACAAAAAAGGATGCTAGACTCGTTCACCAACCCCAACGGAGATTAAATCCTCATATTAAGGATATTGTGAAAGATGGATTGCAAAAAAATTTAGATGTAAACTTTATCTACCCAATATCTGAGAGCAAGTGGGTCTCTCCATTAGTAGTGGTGCCGAAAAAGAATGGAAAGTGGTGGATATGTGTTGACTATAAAGAACTAAATAAAGCAACCCAGAAGGACCACTTCCCCCTTCCATTCATTGATTAAGTCTTGGACACTTTAGCAGGTAATAAATTCTTTTCTTTTCTAGATGGCTTCAGTGGATACGATCAGATCCGGATTGCCCCTAAAGATCAAGATAAAAATACCTTTACCTGTCATTGGGGAACATTTTCTTACAAGGTATTACCCTTTGGGCTATGCAATGCACCTGCCACATTTCAGAGGGTTGTACTCAGCATTTTTTCAGATTTAATAAATGAAGGGCTCGAAGTATATATGGATGACTTCACACCTTATGGGGATGAATTTGAGCCAGCACTACAAACATTAGAAAAAGTGTTACAAAGATGCATTGTCACCAGGATCTGCTTAAGCCATGAAAATTGTCGTATGATGATGACCGAGGGACCCATCTTAGGTCATTATATCTCATCAGCTGGAATACAAGTAGATCTCGCTAAAATTCAGATAATTTTGTTAATACCTACCCCTACCACACAAACAGAGGTACGTAGTTTTTTGGGATTTTCTGGTTATTATAGAAGATTTATAAAGCATTTTTCTCAGATTGATGCACCTTTATATGCACTAACAGGAAATATTGATTTCATTTGGACAGATAAGTGTGACCGTGCTTTTGAGGATCTAAAAAAACTTGTATCAATAGCCCCAGTGCTAAGGGGCACAAACTAGGATCTGCCATTCCAAATTTCATCTGATGCTTTAGACACAACAATCGGAGCAATTCTTGGACAAGAAGAAGATAAAAAGCCATATGCAATATATTATATCAGCAAAAATCTATCTCCTACTTAATTAAACTATACTGTGATTGCAAAAGAATTTTTAGCTATAATATATGTTGTAAATAAATTTAGACATTATATAATTGGATATCATGTAGTTTTATATACAGATCACTCTGCCATTAAGTATTTAGCAAATAAGCTTGTTACAAATGGAAGAGTGACAAGATGGTTGATTCTCTTGCAGGAATTTGACATCACAATTAAGGATCGACCTAGAAAAGAAAACCATGTAGCTGATTTTCTCTCACGAATGCCAAAGCCAGTGGAGGCAGCAGCAGTTGAGGATCAATTTCCTGATGAACATGTATTTGTTGTTATTGTCAGAACACCATGGTATGTCGACGTTGCAAATTACTTGGTAGTGGGCAAATTACCCAAGCACCTAAAACCTAATGAAAGAAAACAAACAGTGCAGCGCAGTACCCGATTCTCTTGGATTGGGGGTTACTTATTCCATACAGGGGCAGATATGCACATCAGAAGATGCGTCCGGGAAGATGAAGTGTTTGACATTCTAAAAGCATGCCATGATGGGTCGTGTGGCAGACATTTTGTAGACCGTAGAACTGGTCATAAAACAAACAGGCTATTACTGGCCCACTATCTTTAAGGATGCTAAAAAGTTTGTTTAAGCTTGTGATAGTTGCCAGAGGGTGGGATGCACTGGAAAATCTGATGAGATGCCTTTGAACCCACAATTAGTAATCCAGCCTTTTGAGCAGTGGGCGCTATATTTTATTGGTCCTATTAACCTATCATCCAATCAAAAAACATACATACTAGTTGCAATAGAGTATGTTACTAAATGGGTTGAAGCAGAGGTGCTGCTAAGAGCTACAAAGGATTCAGTGATACATTTTCTTTTCCAATTATTTTTGTGATATAGCCTACCGAGAGACATAATTACAAATGGAGGACCATAATTCATAGGTAACAAGATTGTTGCAACATTGAGAAACTACCATATCCTGCACAAAATTACAACTCCATACCACCCATAGGCAAATGGCCAAGTGGAAAGTATTAATAAGGTAATTGAGGCAATACTTACAAAAACAGTTGCATCACACAGACGTGACTAGGCTTCAAGATTGCCAGAAGCCTTGTGAGCATACCGCACAACATGGAGAAACACCACGGATATTCACTATATCAATTAGTATTTGGAAAGGAACCCATCTTCCCAATCGAATTCAAAATTCAAACATTAAGAACAACGTAGGAGGTGGGTTTAAATTTAAATGAAGCTCAAACTAATAGATTACAGCAAATCAATGAATTAGATGAAATCAGGCTCTCAGCTCTTCAACGCACTGCATTAATTCAACAGCAAAGGGCGAAATGGCACGATGCCCTTATTAAAAATAAGATCTTCCATGAAGGAGACTGGGCACTCCTATACGATTCAAGGTTCTAGAATTTCCCCGGAAAACTCCAGACCAGATGGCTAGGACCTTATGAGATACAAAAAGTGCATGACAATGGCACCATTACATTGACAACCATTGATGGATCTGGATATTCTTTCAAAGTGAATGGTCATCAAGTGCGACTTTAACACAAACCGCTTACCAGGGAGTCCTTTTACCAATAGTTACAGGAAGATTCCACCATGCAAATTCTCACTAAGGAGGTTAACCCATTCTCAGCATCAATCTAGTAAACAACTCATTTGTTTTTTAATTTTGTACATAAACTTTTTTTTTTTTAATTTTCTTGTATAAACTGTTTTTTTGCACAAATTTTAGTGTTGTTCCATTTAAGGAATAGTTGTTGTTCCTCTTAAGGAACAGTAGCCGTTCCATTTAAGGAACAACAATTTTCTCTTTATTTAATTTTCTTGTTATTCCTCTTAAGGAACAACAGTTGTTCCATTTAAGGAATAGAATTTTTTGCGTGTGTTCCCTTTTTGTTGTTCCTCTTAAGGAATAGTTGTTGTTCCTCTTAAGGAACAGCTATTGTTCCTCTTAAGGAACAGTAGTCGTTCCTCTTAAGGAATAGCAGTTTGCATGTTTATATTTTTGTTGTTCCTCTTAAGGAACAGTTGTTGTTCCTCTTAAGGAACAACGGTCGTTCCTCTTAAGGAACAACAGTTTGTGTGTTTATATTTTTGTTGTTCCTCTTAAGGAACAACAGTGTGTGTGTTTATATTTTTGTTTTTCCTCTTAAGGAACAGCAGTGTTGCATGTTCGCATTTTTTTTGTTCCTCTTAAGGAACATCTGTTGTCCCTCTTAAGGTACAGCAATCGTTCCATTTAAGGAACAACAGTTCTGCTTGTGGTTTATTTTTGTTGTTCCATTTAAGGAACAACTCTTGTTCCTCTTGAGGAACAGCAGTCATTCCATTTAAGGAACAACAATCTCGCCTATTTGTATTTTTGTTGTTCCTCTTGAGGAACATCTGTTGTTCCTCTTAAGGAATAGTAGTTGTTCCTCTTAAGGAATAGCAGTTTGGCATGTTTATTTTTTTTGTTGTTCCTCTTAAGGAACAGTTGTTGTTCCTCTTAAGGAATAGTAGCCATTCCATTTAAGGAACATCAATTTTGCGTTTTTGAATGTTTGTTGTTCCTCTTTGTTGAAAAATGTGCAACAAGAAATGTTAAATTTAGAATGTGCTAAAAAATAGACATGTTAAGAATAGCATGTCTAAAAATAGCAGTTTGGCCAGTGAGGTCATTGGCCGCATTGTGTGAGAGGTGAAACTACTAAAAATAGAAAGTTCTAAAAATAGCATTTCTGGGTCCCCTCCTATTTATAGCAATCCCTAGTCTATCTATAGGAAGTAAAATTAATTTTGGTCTTAACAACAGTTGGAAATATTAATTAATTAATTCAGTTGAGTTAATTAGTTAAGGAAATTCGAATTTGAAGTCTTTGTGAGCATGCACATGAGTTGTCCCACTGATTGAGGAATTTATTCTTAATTTCCTCCACTGATTGAGGGAATAAGTATGAGTTCTATAATGAGAGAATCAGTTGACTTAGTTCTAACTAGTCAAGTCCAATTAGATTATTTTAACAAGTTGTTAAAAATAATAAAATATAGTTTGTTAATGCTTGCATGCATGTGACAACTATTATTTTAGATAACTGAGATTCACTCATGGATAATTGTTGCATGTCAGTTCTGTCAGAGACCCAGTTGAGATCAGATGTGGGACAAGTGTACTATCAGATGCTTGGATATTTCTAGTAAGTATTCCTTGCATGGAGAAGGATCTATTATAGGAGATTGGAGGACTTGTGGCCTATATATTGAGGCCTAGGTAGTCCATGGTTTTCATCTTCTGATTGAAGATCATCAAAGTACAGAGAGATCGAGATAGCTATTGAGCTAATTCTTTTTGTATGTTGAAGAGGATTTCCACTTGATTGATAATACATGGTTGGGGTTTTATGCTAGTGCTTTCCCCTGGATACACCTTGTGTTATGTGTGATTATTTATCTTGATTAGTTATGCATGTTTCTACTTTATTTTGCTCATGAATTCGATTATGCTCCCGCTTAATGTTTTGTAGAAATAGAACAAGTATTATGCTTTAGGACATTGCATATATCTGTTTGTTCTACAGGTGAAATTTCTACATGGTATTAGAGATAGCTGATTTGTAGAAAAATTCTACAAAATTTTACATGGTATCAGAGCATAGGTGATCAAGCAAGAACAGTATACTGAGAGGAGATTTCAAAGTTTTGAGTTTTGGGACGAGAGTTTGCAGAGAAGATCTGAAAATTTATGTAGAAAAATTTCAGAAATAAATAGCAGATTTGGATTCCTTGTGGAAAAATACCCAAAATCAAAAAAAAAAAATAAAAATCGGTTGAATCGAAGTTCGGATGAGGAAGATATCGCTGATTTAAAATCGGCTCCTTTTCTAGAAAATTTTGTGACAGCGGGAAAGTGGAAATAGATTGGTGTGCTAACCAAGAACATGTATGCACTTGAGGTACAAGATGCATGCAAAGCCTTGAGGAGCAGGGAAAAGGTTAGAGACTTGGTGGTTGAGAGGGAGGGTATACTACCTCTCAACATGCAGAGCCAGAAGAAGTCTCAGATGATTGTGGAGGAGCCACGATTGGTGCAGTTGTTGGAAATAATACTAAGAGGGGGGGTGAATCAGTATTATTAAGTCAAATATTCCTTTTCCAAAACAAATGATATACGCTACTTTAGTTAGTTAAACCCACGTATATACGCAACTATGCAGAAGAAAAACTGCGTATACAAAGAAAACTTTTAATTTACTTTATCTTTATGATGATGATTGTTAATCTGTGATGCAGAATCAAATAACCAGTAACCAGAGACAGTAAAACAGAGCAGAAAGACAATCACGCACAAGAACACAAGATATAAGGTGGAAACCCAATGTGGGTGAAAACCACCTGCTGCAATTCGTCTCTATCTTCTTTTAAATTAGAAAACTCCTTTTACAATCTACTGGTGCAGTCCTTTATCAGTACGTAGGCTACAACCTGCAGAGAGCTACAACCCTCTCTCATTCTCCAGTTTCTCTTGGAAGGGAGCTACAACCCCCTTTAGCTCTTGCACTAGCCAAGATACTAGTATGTGGGTGCTGGCCTATAGAAGGCTACAACCTTCTCTTTCTTCCAGGGACCACGTTTCATAAATTTTCAGACTGGATCCATGAACATCAATCAATCATCAAGAATTTCTCCGTCAACCAATCTCCTTTCCACCAATTAGATCTAAATCAAGTAGATACTTTTTTTACAACTGTACCCAAAACACAGTACCAGAAACCACACACCAAAATCTGAACCCAAAACACAGCAGCAATAAACAGAAGCAGTTAGATCACAACTTAAAGTATATACGCTATTTCAATAACTTGCAACATTTGTGCATACGCTTCTGTGTTTGGAACAAACTGCATATACGCAGTTTCCATTCACTGAACCAGCGTGTATACGCACTTTAGCTTCACTAAACCTGCGTACAGATCTATAAAAGATAATTCGCTCTTTCAAATATTCAGGACGCTAATTAACCCAGATTATCAATGTTATAGATCAAGCAAGCGCCACACATAACAAACCAAAATCATACAAGGATATTATTATTAAAGCTTAAAGATTAAGACCCATCTATAGAACTTATCCTTCTTTTTGCACTAAGGTTCCTCCTTCAATCAGATCCAGATCTGCACCATCACTCAATTACCAGTATTCCAGATCTACCGCTTTTTCAGATATTCAATAATAATTCAGATGATTGCTTTGCCACAAGGTCTCCTTCCTCTTTTATAGTCTTAGGCCTTCCACAATACCACGGTCCAAAACCATAACATTTCAATACCATGAACCCAAAACTAGGGATCAACACATCTGATGAGACACCCTGGTCCAAAACCATAGGTTCAAATCCCAAGGACTAACTACCATGGACCAAGAGTAAGTTCCCCAACATATACGTGCTTTAGTAACGTATAACCCACATGTATACGCGTCTTTGTCTAGATGAACCTGTGTATATGTCTTTTTCTTCTTTCTGAGTGCCTAAACTGAGATCTGTCACCAAGTTGAGTTGCCATCAAGGACAACACCAGAGCCATAGCATCAAACCTATGCCATAATGCCAACAATCTCCCCCTTTGGACTTGATGGCAACAGCAAGATCCTCTTTCATTCTCCCCCTTTGTCATCAAGGGCAAGGGTTGTGCTCCCCTGAGTACATGATGAAATCTATGTCCTACTGTGCTGACCATGCTCCCCCTGACTGTAGGCAAGATCTGCGAACCATGAAATATACATCATAAAAGACCTTCCTATCACCAAAAGACTCAATACATACATCCTTCACCCAACCATGTGGGGATCATCCACCCAACCAAGTGGGGATACATCAGAAAATTACATATGACAACCAAGTACATTGCATCTTCATCCCAGGCATAGTGGGGAAACCAAAAATAGGTCGTTACATGACCTTGACACCATAAAAGAGATACATGACATAGGGATGAAATATGTAGAGCAAGACTTATGAAAGTCACCAAGCAGCAGCATCTTTCAATCACCATTAAGATCAGCAACCATGATTTCTTTTTGTTCTCCCTCTGCACTTGTTCCACCAACAACAGTTGTGAACAAGAACCACAAGCATCTAAGATAATGAGAACAATGCATCATTAGAAGTATATCTACTCCCCCTAAACCAGTGCCAGACGGTCTCTTTCAGACCCATATTAGACAAATTCCAACCAAAGCCTGTCCCTTCTGATATCCATCAAACCTCCATATACGCTACTTTCTCTGCACCAACCTGCGTATGTACGCGGATCCTCCTTAGAAAACTCGCGTACACCCCTTTTTCTCTGAAACAAACAAATTTAACAGCAAGATGATACATCAACTACTCCCAGCTTTTGTCTGAGATATTCAAAAGTTTCCCTGGGCAGTGGTTTGGTGAGAATATCAGCAACTTGTTCCTTAGAAGGAACATACTCCAATTTGACCTTTTGTTCCAACACTTGTTCACGAAGAAAGTGATACTTGATCGGTATGTGCTTGGTCTTTGAATGCATGACTGGGTTCTTTGAAATGCTGATAGCACTTGTATTATCACATAAGATGGAGATAGTTGGTGTACAAGTGATCTGAAAATCCTGCAAGGTCTGCATCATCCAAAGGAGTTGAGTGCAGCAAGATGAAGCAGCCACATATTCCGCTTCAGCTGTAGATAAAGCAATCGAACTTTGTTTCTTGTTGAACCAAGACACTAATCTAGAACCCATAAAGAATGCACCACCACTTGTGCTCTTCCTGTCATCAATGCTTCCGGCCCAATCTGCATCTTTATAAGCATGAAGTGTGAGATCTGTATCTCTAGGATACCATAAGCCATAGTTTTGAGTTCCTTGAAGATACTTGAAAATTCTCTTTACTGCCTGAAAATGAGTTTCCTTAAGATTTGCCTGAAATCTTCCAACTATTCCCACTGCATGCATGATGTCTGGTCAGGTACCTGTCAAATAAAGTAGACTTCCAATCATGGATCTATAGGTTGGTTGATGCACTACTGCTGATTCATCATTTGCACTGAGACTGCATCCTGTAACCATAGGGGTACATACTAGTTTTGAATCTTCCATGCCATACTTTTTCAGAATCTGCTTGAGGTACTTGGTTTGAGACAAGAAGATATCGGCTTCATTTTGTTGGATTTGCAATCCAAGAAAGGATGTCAGTTCTCCAAGAAAGGACATTTCGAATTCTTTCTGCATCACCAAGGCAAAGCTTTGACTCATAGCTTCTTCATTGTTGCCAAAGATAATGTCATCTACATACACAACAAGTAATAGCAATTTGTCATTTTCAATTTTTATATAAAGATTGCTATCTACTGATCCTTTTGAAAAGCCTTGTTGATGAAGATATTTGTCCAAACAATACTACCAAGCCCTTGGAGCTTCTTTAAGACCATAGAGAACCTTTTTTAGTCTACACACAAGATTTGGATCATTCCTAAGAATGAAACCATCTGGTTGCTCAATTTACACTTCTTCTTCTAAGTCCCCATTCAGAAAGGCTGATTTCACATCCATTTGAAATACTTTGAACTTCTAAAAACTTGAGAGAGCAAGGAACATTTGGATGGCCTCAAGTCTAGCAACAGGAGCAAAAGTTTCTTCAAAGTCTATTCCTTCTTGTTGAGCATACCCTTTGCAAACAAGTTTGGCCTTGTTTCTAATAACTTCCCAATTTTCATTCAATTTGTTCTTAAAGATCCATTTTGTTCCTATGACATTCTTATCTTTTGGTCTAGGAACCAACTCCCAAGTGTTGTTCTTTTCGATTTGTTCAAGTTCTTCATCTATTGCCTTGACCCAGCATTCATCTTTGCAAGATTCCCTTACATTTTGTGGTTCGGTGGAGGAGAGTAATGCCAAATAGATTGAAGCTTTTGCAATTGTTCTTCTTGTTTGTATGCCAGCCTCCTTTTGCCCCAAAATTTGTGATTCGGGATGATTCTTTTGAACATACCTAGAAGGAGTCTTTTCTTATATCCTTATTTGTTCTTCTGGCTCCTCATGGGTTTCTTCTTCATGGGTTTCTTCTTCATCATCAGTCTGATTTGGATAGTAGTCTTCATCTTCTTCAATATCTTCATGATTTACTTGCCTAGGGATGTATCCTTTTTCATCAGCCAGTACATCAATGTTGTCAACAATTCTTCCAAGTCTTTTATTATAACACTTATATGCTTTGTTGTAGGGAGAATAACCAAGGAGAATGCCTTCATCAGCTCTAGGTTCAAGTTTGCCAAGATGTTCATCAATATTCTTAATATAGCATTTTCTCCCAAAAATTTTGAAATGTTTACCGAAGGAGTCTCACCACACCAAAGCTCATGCGGAGTTTGAGTGTTGTTCACTCGGACATTTGTTTTGTTGAGAATAATAACCGCAACATATGCAGCTTCGCCCCAGAAGGTTGCGGGAGTTCCAAACTCATCAAGCATAGCACGAGCCATTTGTTGGACTGTTCTGTTCATCCTTTCCACCACTCAATTTTGCTGAGGAGTCCTAGTTGTAGAGAATTCCCTTCTTATTCCATGTTCTTCACAGAAATCAAAAAATTCATTTGAGGTAAACTCCCCACCTCTGTCGGACCTAAGGCACTTAATTTTGTACTCTGATTCATTTTCAACCAAGGCTTTGAAGGATTGGAATTTTTCGAATCCTTTGTCCTTGTGCTTCATAAGTCCTAACCAAACCATCCTGGAGAAGTCATCAATGAAAAATATAAAGTATTCTTCTCCTCGAGGTGACCTTGTCCTAAATGGACCACATACATCTGTATGGACTAGCTCAAGAGGCTTGCTGGCTGATCCTTCTTAGGGAAGTTAGTTCTGGTTTGCTTCCCAAACTAACATGATTTGCATATGGTGTTGTCTGGAATTTTGATGTCTGGAAGACCACGAACTGCCTGGTATTTGCATGTTTTCCTTATTTGTGAAAAGCTTAGATGCCCCAACCTCTGGTGCCATAACGAGTGTTCATCATTCTTGCTCAAATAACATTGTTGTTCTCCTTCTTCAAATATGTATAGATTATTTGGAGTTCTTCTTCCTTTGATTACTGTTCTTCCTGTATCAAGATCACAAACACTACACCCATCTGAT
>APFE031453250.1:0-21024 GCA_000404065.3 Pinus taeda
AACGGAATTGGAGGGGGAAAATGAAGCAATAGCATATAACAGTAGCATCATAGGCAATTACTCGATAGATTCTTTCCTCGGCAATTTCAATGCTCATACATCACCTTACTTAGAAAATTCAGTTTTGTCCCAAGTTGAAAATTTTTCTCAAACTGATAATTCAAAGTGTGTTAATTTTGTAGAGAAACCTATAAATACATCTTTGTTTTGGAATTTATATTTTGATGGCTCTAAATCTAACAAAGGAGCAGGAGCAGGATGCGTTCTGATTAGTCCAGAAGGAGACAAGACCATGCTTACGTGCAGACTAGAATTCGATTGCACAAACAATACAACGGAATATGAGGCCTTGGTGCAAGGCCTATACAAAGCAATAGGGTTGAATGTCAAGTATCTTCAAGTCTTCGTAGACTCTGAGATTGTCGTCAAACAGGTACGTAACACCATACATTGCCTATCAAGTCATTTGAAACACTATCAATCTCTAGTACAGGATCTGACTGAGCATTTCATAGCGTTCAATATTTCGTCAATCCCAAGAATTCAAAATGCGAGCGCAAACCTTTTAGCCAACGTAGCGTCTAGACTCATTCCCTCCGAAGATTTTAGTCCAGATAGATTCTCAATAGAATTAATCTTTAGACCGTCCATCCCTGACAACATTACAAACTGGAGAGTATTCAATGATGATCCTGATATTGTAAATTTCCTCACCTCTGAAGGATCCTACTCCAATCAAATAATCGACGAAGACCACCACGATCGACAAATACAACAAAGTAGCACTGATAATGCTATACCTAAGTCGATGGTTAAGTTGGAAGACTTATACGGTTTGAAAAGTCGGTTTGAAAGGTCTACTAATTCCAAGCTCTACAGTTCAACTATGAACTATGAATTAGTAAACCTGGGAACCGATGATAAACCACAAAACGTTAACCTAGGCCACGACCTAGCCCCTGAAGAAAAATTAGCATATATTCGTCTTTTGAGACAATACAATTTTTTTTTTGCCTGGAATTACGATGAGCTGAAGACATACGGCACTTCTATTATCCAACATACTATCCCTATGATTGACAACGAAAAACCTGTCCAACAGAAACTCAGAAAAATCCATCCCAATTTAGAAAACAAATAAAAAATGAGTTGAATAAGTTATTAAAAGCCATAATAATTTTCCCCGTCAGACATTCCAAATGGGTCTCCAATATGGTACCCGTTAGAAAGAAAAGTAGAGATATTAGAATCTGCATCGATTTTCAGAATCTCAACAAAGCCTGTCAAAAAGACAATTTTCCCCTCCCTCCTATGGAGCAGATATTACAGGCAGTAGCAGGCTCAGAACTAATGTCTTTCTTGGATGGATTTTCAGGATACAATCAAGTGCTGGTACATCCTGACGATCAGTTAAAAACCGCGTTCCGAACTAAATGGGGCACATAGGCATATCGGAAGATGCCATTTGGTTTGATCAATGCCAGTGCTACATTTCAGAGAGCCATGGACATCGCGTTCAAGGGTTTAGTCAATAAATCTGTAGTAATTTATTTGGATGATATTACAGTGTACTCCAAGAAGCGAAGCGACCATCTCAAAGACTTAAAACAAATCTTTCAACGATGTTTAAGGTATGGGATTTCACTTAACCCAAAAAAACTTTTTTCGCATTAAGTGAAGGAAAACTTCTAGGATTCATAGTATCAAAATATGGTATTCACATTGAACCTGATAGCATCAAAGAAATTTCTGAAATATCCCTACCTCATAATAAAAAGGCCATGCAATATTTTCTTGGTCAAATCAATTTTGTGAAAAGATTTGTCCCAGATTTTTCACGAATTGTTTCTCCTTTGCAAACCATGATAAAAAAAAATTCAAATTTCAAATGGGGCCAAGATGAGCATGAATCATTCAACTTGATCAAACAAGCTATCATTAATGCTCCATCTTTAGCAACCCCGAATTTTTCAGAATCTTTTATCTTATACAAATTCGCCTCAGAGAATTCATATGCTGCGATTCTAACCCAAGCGAATCAAGAGAAAGCGGAAGCTCCAATCGCATTTTTTAGCTCGAATCTACAAGGTGTTGAACTTAAATATTCAGACGTGGAGAAACAGGCATATGCTGTTTTCAAAGCGATCAAATACTTCAGACCTTTCTTACTTAAAACCCATACCAAGGTCATAGTACCGTTTCCAGCGGTAAGAAATCTTCTAATACAGAAAGATGTGGGTGAAAAAAGAGCAAATTGGATCACTGCTTTACAAGAATACGACCTTGAGATCAAACCAGCAAGCATCGTAAGAGGTCAAGGCTTCTGCAAGATGTTGGCTGGAGCATCGCAAATTCCCGAAAATTCATCTGAAGAGGTACAAACATATGAGGTAAACCTAAACGATACAGAATCATTATATGCTGACACCATTTATTATCTTAAGAATGGTTATGCTCCAGCACACCTGGATCACACCAAGAAAAGAGCTCTGAGATTAAAAGCTAAACTATATCAGCTCGTAAATGATGTTCTGTTTAAAAAGAATTATGATTCTGTGCTTCTTAGGTGTCTTGAGAAAACTGAAGACGAAAAGGTTTTGCAGGAACTCCACGATGGACCCGCGAGCGGACACTATGCTGGAGATGCTACTGCACATAAGATCTTACGTGTAGGATATTATTAGCCCACACTGTTCAAAGACTCACACAGTTACGTGAGGAAATACCAAGTCTGCCAAACTACTGCAGGGAGACAAAAGAAACCATCCATGCCACTACAGCCGGTAAACATCGAACAACCGTTCAGCTAGTGGGGCTTGGACATAATAGGTGAGATCGTTCCTCACTCTTCTAAGCAGCATAGATACATTCTCACGGAAACAGATTATTTTACTAAATGGGTAGAAGCAATTCCTCTCAAGACAGCTAATTCTGAAAATATCATTGAATTCATAGATCAATTTATAATCACTAGGTTTGGACTGCCCACGGCTTTGATGTTTGATAATGCCTCATACTTTTCTGGGAATGTAATGACTGAGTTTGCACTTAAAAGAGGGTTCAAACTGAAATATTCGGCCAACTACTATCCGCAAGGAAATGGATTCGCTGAGTCAACAAACAAAAACCTAATCAGGATTATTAAAAGAACAGTTGACCAGAACCAAAAGAATTGGCACAAAACTTTGGTAAATGCTTTATGGGCAGATAGAATAACGAAGAAAGCTTCAATCGGCACTTCTCCCTTTAATTTAGTTTATGGGAAGGAAGTGGTTCTTCCAACTCACTTAATGATCCCCTCCTTGTCTTTAGTACAATACATCGATGAAGTATCTACTTCCTCCTTGCAATTAAGACAAATGGAAATAATTAAATTAGAAGAACAACGAGAACAAGCTAAGAAAACCCATGCTCATCACCAAGCACTAATAAAATCCTCTTTTGATTCAAGCATAATGACCAGAAAAAATTTTCAGATGGGAGATCTAGTTTTGAAATGGGATAAGGCTCATGAAGAGAAGGGCAAACATACAAAATTCCAGAAAATGTGGCTTGGTCCTTTTCAAATTGTAGAAGTCATAGGCCCATCAACGTTTGTATTGCAGGATTTAGCAGGTAGAAAGGATTCTTTGCCTGTTAATGGACAGATCCTGAAAATATACTTTCCATAGAAGATTATTCTTCTATTTTTTGTAGGATAGCTTTTTGTTTTTCTTCTTTCTTATAAATAAAACTAGTTGTAGATGGTTACTACAGGAGTTCACGCAAAAAGACACCAAATTCTCTGTTAGATTTTGATTTTTTCGCTTGTACAAATAGTAAAATTTTTTGAAAAAATCTTATCTTTATTATTGACGGATAGAGTTAACTTTACCCTAGATATGATACTAGTTTCAACTTCAAAAAAAAAAAATTCATGAAAGCAACCTTTGACAAGAATTTGTTTTATATTAGCACAATGAAAGGTATCAATAATAAAATAAGTATTCTCTATAAAACTGCCGTTTTCAAACTCTATTATTGTCGTCCAAAGCTTTCTTAAGGAAAAACAATGGTTTCCTCCCTGCTAAAGAAAATCGCAGCATTCAGAGAAACAATCGGAGAAAACACTATATCTCAAAGAATAAGAGGTCTCATCACGAGCCGGCTTATCATGATCACAGATATTATAACTTGCTGACTTTGCCAAAACTGTCCACCAAAACAGGGCAACGACTTAAGATTGTTGCAATCAAAAGACAAGGGGTCTCATCGCGAGCCAACTTGTTCAGCAAAAGTGTAAATCAAGTGAATGACTGTGTCATAATTTGGCCACCAAACCAAGACATTGTTCTTTAGAGAATAAAAAAGGAAAAAGTGTCAAAATGGGTTTTTCTCTGAAAAGTTGTAAATGGCCTTAAGCAGGATAAAGGATCATTGCTGGGTAACAAGTAACCCTGTCGAGGCTATGGACGCCTGCTGGCAGCAGAGGCTCTACCTACGATAAATGAGTATATTTTAAAAAGCCAGCACACAGAGATGACCTTATTTTATCTTTAAAAGACAAAGTAATGGCTGGTGTAAATGCAAGGACTAAGCTTGAGGAAACGAATGATTGGAATAGAAAAAGGTTGAAACAAAATATCATTGATAGGATAAGGCATAATGTACTATATCTGTCCATAACAAAGTTTAGACTTATGAAAAATTTTCTGTTTCGGAAGTTAAAAATTCAATAGAAAATCAGAGATAATTGGTTCTTGAGTGAATCACCATTGTTGTGGCCACCAACAACCCCCCTCTTTGTTTGATATTAGAATTAACACCAAGCAAATGGGGACCCTTAATAAAAATTCAAACAAACTATTTTATGAACATTTTTGTATTTGATTCCTTAAAACTTTATTGCATCAAAAGAATGAAACGTTTTTCTTATAAGCATAGTAAACTACGAAGAAGCAACACAAAATTCATCACATCGCAATTATTATGAAACGCTCTCAAATGAAAAAACTTAAGAAATCTCCGACGGCCGATATGCGGCGTCGCATATCGCAACATCACATAAGTAGCACACAATGACTAAATGACTAAATCAGCGATGAATGCGATGTTGCGATCTACGATGAATGCGATGCTGTGATCTGCAATGATTGCGATTTGCAAAAAATTCGCGATCATAATTTCTACGATAACATATCTTAACGACGCGACCCGCGATGATGCGATGCAAAGTCGCAGAAATCACCCATCACAAATTTTTCCTCGGCGCAATATTAAATGGAAAACTGTCCGTCAAGCAAAATTGGGCGCGCGCCTTAAAAAGAAATTAATGATTGTGCGCCAAAATATTCAGGAAGGACAGTCTCGTGTTTTTCGAAGAGTCAGTTCACTACAGATGTCATGATTATGCATTCATAAAAGCTTAAATCTCTCATGTCAATCTTTATTATCACTACTATTTTCCTTTGCGTAAACTGTAAGACAAGAAATAACATAAATCAATGTGCAGGAAACATCTAAGGAAAAGGGGAAAGCGTCAATGCCCGGAGAAAAGAGAAGAAATCCCTTCAAAAACGGATGCCGCATGCGACAAGACCACAAATTGCAGAGTATCACTCAACAGGTGCTGATGTCAATAAGCCACCTAAAGCTCAGAGTCAAAGACACACAAAAGCAGCATGTTTACAAAACCCTGAAGCTTAGCCACCAGAAAATTATTCAGAGAGTAAAGTCCCTAACGTTTTCAGTCATCCGCAAGGTCGGAAACTGAAATAGCAAAAGCAGAATCAGTTTAAGGGAAATCTGGGTCATTACCAAGTATACACGCAGTGAATACACCCAGTAAGAGGAAGATTCTCGAAAATATCTTCTAGTTTACCAGAAAATGGTGCCAACGCTTGTTATTTCTATTTTCATAGTTCAAACGAAAAACGGAAGGCAACCAGCCGACTCTTCCCATGGCGAATGTTGCGTGCTTGCAGCATTAAGGAGCAAATACAGAAATAGTTTAGAATTAGATTCAATTTTTAGAAATAGTTTTGCTTTATCAGAAGGGCGGTCATTTAAAACCGTATCCTAAATTTATGTAATTAAGTTAATTAGTTAGCAGTATTTAAACCCTTCTCATGCATTTAGAGAAGGGTCCAGAGATTTGTTAAAAACTTGTCCTCAGAACATGCACTTCTGCACCCTCAGAGGAGGTTTTGATGAATGGATGGATCGAGATTTATTTTTATTTGCATTTAATGTCTGCTACTGATGTTGAACTTTTGTACTCTTAGTAGATGTTAGAACAAGTAGAGATAGATCGTTTTTGCTTGAAGTTTGTGGGTAGAATTAGTCATAAATGGTACTTTTATCTCTTGATCATTTCTGCTTATATTCTTTAAGTGATTTACAGTTTTTAGTTGTTTATATGTTATTGCATGAATGTATGGGTTACCATTTGGCACTTCTGTGTGGTGGAGCCATTTATTTATGTTTAACATATGAATAACTTATTATGCGATACGCTGTTCACAACTGTTTTGCCTAACTTCTTATGCAAAGTGGTTTATCCTAAATGATTTCTATTCTTATGATGGCTGAATGATCTTTATTACCAGTTATTGTTTGAAATCTCTTTAGATCGCTTAATAGAAGATATACATCCCGGGTTAGCATAGATTAGATGTGTTGTTTCTCATTAGATTACAATAGCATAGAGTTAGTTTAAGAATATGAATTAAATTAGCTTTAAAGTACTCTTAGATCAACATTATTCAACTCTACACACACACACCCCCTTAGATCAGGAAACTGGTCCCGTTATCCCTAGTCGGATCCGCTATACCAAACGGATAAGGAGCTGCCAACCAAGGTCCGGACCGGGTGGGTATCCCCCTTGTTGTCGACCCGATTTGCGGGGCTTCAACAGCATGATAAGAAGATTTCCATCTAAACTAAGCAATTCTCTCACAACATCAAAGTATCCATTGGCTGTTGCCCAATCCAAAGGTGTTGCAAACTACAGGTGTTGTGCAGTGGTCTCCCATCTCATAGGACACTGAGCAACCATCAACTTTTGATTCCAATGTCAAGCACCATTAATACGATTTTCACCCAAAGATCCACAATAATTACTTTATTGAGATGGAAGTTACTGTAATTGGGCAGTGATGGAACTAAATCTCATCTCATTGACAATGCTTATCATGGCAATTATGGAGTATACTATTCTATCTTGTTCTGCAATTTTTTTTCTCAAAAAGCTGATATAGCATGCAGATACAGACAGACCCAACATCGTATAGAGGTTGGGTTAAACCTATTATCCTACTTTTTAACACGTATATGTTGGGTCAAAGGTGGTGGGTGTTGTTACTTTACTCTTCATAAACTATGAGCCAAAAAGTTTAAAGCAATGAAGAAGTGGCAGATGTAAGACCAGTCGTGTCAAAAGTGGTTGATGGAAAGAGATGGGATTGTCAACCAGAAGAATTGTGGCTGATTTGAAAGAGCTAATCATAGAAATTTAGTAGTGGATGGGTTAGTATTGGGCAGATAATGGCTAGTGGGTGGTGGGGGCAGACAAACCACCCATCTAGGCGAAGCCCGCTCAGATACCTTCACAACCAGAGGAAGGATTGATGGTGTGGCATTAATTAATATCAAGATTCAAACTAGTTTCAAGAAGTTATTCATTTGATGTATTAATTTGCTCCCAGCAATCCCGAGTTATCTACGGACTTGGAAAATCTGTTCAAAGGATCATTTCAAATAATTCATTAGGAGATTTTATTTTATTTTTTCCGAAAACGAATTACAGGTTTAAAACTTAGCAAAAAAATCTCAATGTGATGAATCTGGAAAATAAAACTCAGAATCAATTCATTACACATTGAATGTAGATCCCGTGAAGAACTGAAGAGAAAGATAGCAGAGAGGATATCACATGGCGGGCATTAAAATGGGAAAACACCTTTTCAGAAAAGGAATATGGTCTCATCACACAACCAAATAATGCGAAAATCTAGGCTCCATTCTCTCCCCCTTTACGATATGTCTGTGGGTGCACAATGCGGATATCCAGTTCGAATGTGAACAATATGTGACTCCATTGAAAATCGTTCTGATAGATAATATAAATAAAGAATTCTGGCTCCACACCATTCTGTTGAATTTCTAAGAAGTCAATATACCATAACAAAATACAAAGTCTGGAGATTAGTACCATACAAAAATGTCATATTAATTCTCTTTTGCAGGCCAGCCATGCTTTTGAGTTTTGAAAACCTGTTGAATTTCTAAGAAGTCAATATACCATAACAAAATACAAAGTCTGGAGATTAGTATCATACAGAAATGTCATATTAATTCTCTTTTGCAGGCCAGCCGTGCTTTTGAGTTTTGAAAACCTAAAAATTATTCTTTGTATTTGTAAAGTTTATAAAATTGGTGATCACTGATGTATCATGAGATTTATTCCAAATTCCCAAATTTATCTGTGGTTGCTTGTTTCACTTGAGAGGCTGGTGTGACTTTGGTACACCACAATCTTTTCGATGTGCTTTATCTGTCTAATGGACTTTGGGAACATTGAAAGAGGAGCATAAACATGTAGCTCCCGCAACTCTAGAGGTGCCTGCCATGCAATATTCATCTTTCAACAGTATGAAAAATACGAAGATGATAGCCTTTATCTACAAAACCCTTAAAATGCATTCGAGAGCCTGTGCTAGTATAGCAATTGCAGCGACAATCTACCATAAATTAGGGCGGCAAAGTAAAAAAAGAGAATAAATACAAAATTGTCTTTAGCCCTAACCTGAGATTCTGCTTGCCATAGTTTTTTCAATTTAGTTCATACCACTTCTAAAACCCTTGTATTCTTCATCGAAATCCAGGGAGGCAGGCAAGAGAAGGGACAGTTGTTCCAGCGTAGCCATATCAGGTTTGGTGACTCTACCCTCCTCAGTATGCTTTCTAAATGACAATCTTCAGTTGCAACAAGTTGTAACTTCTTGAAACGATATGGTTTAGGGTCGATCAACTTCCTCAGACAGTTTCCCAAAACCTCATCACACCAATTTTTGAACCATGTGACTTCTTCCTCTGATTCTGGTTCCCGAATGTGATAGAAATAACTGAGGACACGAACCATCCTAATTCCTCGCACCTTGGTTATTACCTACAAATTCTTTACGAATAAACTGTCAAACAACAAATAAAGAAAACAGAGCAACGCATTTTTCTATTTCAAGCAACAAAAAACTAAAACAGAGCAACAAGTTAATGTTAGAATGATTCAAGTACTTACAGGCTGCCACAAATCATCAATGTCGTCGGTCGTGAGCAAAGCTCCTCCGGGCACGCAGAAGGCAAATGAGGCGAGAATGCAGTTAGGGGTAAGGTGGTTATGACCATAACTAACCCAAGCTAATGAGAAACCCGGAATAATGATGCATGCGGGAAACAGATGTCAAGCGGAAAGAGGAAAATTTGTGCCAGATGTCAAACAGCAGAAGATCTAGATGTCAGTGAGAGAATGAAAGTGTAGCCAACTATGTTCATTTATAGGAAGGCCTATCGGCCTAAACATGTAGAATGTTTGTTAATCTTAATAACAGCGATTAACTAATACAAATACAAACAATAATCCACAATATATTAGTTATATATAATCAAAGGAACATTTATTTTAATTATATTATTAACTAGTTGATAATGAACGATGTTCCTCCTAGCCTTGGGCACTATTGTTCTAGGTCTCTCAATTGTATGCCACCCTTGAGTTGGGGCTATGACTCCACAAGGGAAAACAAGACCTTTCTAACTTGAGCTTTAAAGTCGCCTTGGTCACTCAACCAAACACTCATACATAGCATCACCCTAATCACCAACTCTCTTACCCCTTCATCCTACACCACGCAAGAGGTGATACCCTTCTCTGCAAAGCAGTCCCTTAAGCTATCTCACCTCTTCCAGGGTTCCAACACAGGCTGACCAAGAAAATATCATGTTGGCTCACAGGAATGTCTAAGGAAGTTACATATTATATTTCCCATGTATTTTAGCTTCCCATACGAACTTTAGGGTCTTTCTAATGTCACTCATATTACTCTTGGACAATGATTTGACTTTTGTGAATGAACATGCTAAAATGACCCTCAACTCACAAAGGCACAGAGTAATTGTGCATGTTCCCAACTTGACACTAAACTCTTTCCCAACTACTTTGGCACAAATCCCAAAGATAATTTACTCTAAACTCTTTCCCAACTACTTTGGCACAAATCTCAAAGATAATTTACTCTTTACATTAACTAATGTACATGTGTTTTGCATTAGATAAAATAACCAGAACTCATGGCTTGGCCCCCTTAGCCCCCCCATAATGGAGTCATAGCCCCCCTTCCACTTGTTAAGCATCCAATAGTACATTTTATGAATAATAGTTTACATAATTTAGAATACATAGTTTTGGCCCTTGGCCATATGATCCAACTTACCAGCCTATATGTCACACATTTATCAATGCTTACAAAATCAAGGGTGTTATAATCAGTGCCCATGAGAGGAAATGATTAAAATCTTGTTAAGATGTTTTCCTGGTTCAGAAGTGAAGATAATTGTGAACATGGTTGGCGCCTAGGAAATGAAATGATTTCAAATTTTGTTAAGCTGCTTACTCACCAAAATTTGATGAGAGCCTAGATAACCAAAATGTTTTTCTCAAATATAGTGTGCATAATTTACCAAAATGTTTTTTCGTAAAATATAGTGTGCATAGCTATTGACATTATATCTATGTATAAATGTGTAAATGAAAGTTAGGCTTGTAAATTCTGAAATGTAATGCAAATTGTACATGTTCGAGATTTGAATTCATACTTTCACAACTAGTTTTAGTTTTATTGACTTTCTTGATATAATGTAAGGTTGACATGTTTGATTAATAGATTTGAGATCATACTTCATCTTCAAAGGTGTTTATTTTTATAAATGTTAGTCATGGGTTTTAACATTAATTGAAGGTGTTTTAGATGTAAATCAATTTTTTCATTTAAGCTTTAATGCTTTTATTGTGTCATGAAGAATGTGAGTCTATGCTTATTGCCAAGGAAACCAAAGTGACTTATATTAATATAAAATTACTCCATGATTCATTTGGTGTTATTACTTTCAAAACATATGTGGGAGTGTGATCAACTATTTAATTGGCACAAGTAATGGCTTCTACACAAAAATGAGGACCTAATCCCTTAGATTGGATGGTACAATTTGTCAATTTCTTCAATGTGTGATTATTGCTCAACAACACCATTTTGTTGTCATGAATATGGAATAATATGTTGCATTTGAATACCATATGAAATTGAACAAGTTCTAAGCTTATTTTTTTTAGAGGTGGTTTATGGGTGGCCGCTACATACACAGAAAATCTGGGCTTATCAAACTCGAAGGGAATCTTTCAAAGCTCGTTGGCTAGACTAGCAGGGCCTAACCCCAAGGGCGTCGAGGAGAATTGACCATGTGACCTTCCAATTGGCGAGGTACTTAACAACGGGGACTCGACCAGTTGAGCTAACCCTTGGAGCTTAGTTATAAACTTATTGTTAACATGTTCACCCCCATTACCTATCCTTAAATTCTACAGTTGATGCCCAAATTGTATTTCTACAAGGGTCTTTTAGGAAAAAAAATATCAAAATATTCACGTATGAGTTTTGAGATATAAACCCAAGTGAATTTGGAGAAGTCACCAATGAAAGTTAAGAAATACCTGAACCTAAAGAAAGAAGGAGAAGGAATAAAACCATATAAATCACCAAGAACGAGTTGTAAAGGGTCTAACATGCCAGGAAGGATGATTGTCAAAATATCTCGATGATGTTTGTGGAAAACACAATTGACACAAACACTATCTCTACAAGAAATGAAATCAAAACCAATTACCATATTTGGATTACATAACTTCTACATTGAGTGATAGTTTAGATGACGAAATCACTCATGTCAAAGTTTGCTCAAGGCACCACTAGAAGCAATAAAAACTAATGGAAAAGATGATGACACAAGGTTGTCAAATTTGAACAACCTACTAATATCATCATCAATTCCTATTGCTAGGTATGCTTAAGATCTTTTTAATCATTGATTACAAATTAGTGAGGTGAAGACTATTCTTTCAGCTTCACCTAATGAGTGATTTGATATATTAATAGAAGAATGTAGGAAAGAATTGAAACATATAATATACCATTAAAATGACCATTATCTAGATGAATTATTGAAGACCCTACAACATTAAGAGATTTATCATCACCAACAAATATTATTTGGTGTTATATTCACTAAGTGCTAAAAAATGGTTATATCTTAGCCCAATGATAAGATGATCCAGAATCAATAAGCCACTCACTAGAATAAAAAGTAGATGTTGCATTGAAGGAAAAATGAAAAGTAAAAAGTGCACGTCCATGAAAAAAGAGTTAGAAGAAGAATCAAGATTGATGTCATATCTCTTCATTGATGGTTCTAAGGCTTCCATTTTCTTGAATAATTTAAAATCCAAATGATCATCTCACCTACAAAAGTTATAGTGTCTCTTAGTCTTCTTACCTTTTGATTCAGTCTCTTTGCCACCGATGGGAGTGGGAATTGATTGAGAGGACTTGGGATCGTTGTTTCAATAATTGGTTTTAGGATGTTTCTTCTTTAGATGCTTGAGTTTATTTTTATATTGGACCATTAAGAATTTAAGCACTCAAAGATCAAGAGATTATCTTGCTCTCTAATTAAAGAATCACAAAAAGTTTTAAAGTTGAGTGTTTTATAATTATCCCCTGGATCTTCTCTTGTAAAGTGAAAAGTAGATACAAAAAACAAAATATGCATTACCAAGCTTAGTAAATATAACATAACAAAAAAAAAAATATGCATTACCAAGCTTAGTGGCATAACTTTTGCATATGAACTCCAATTGATGCACTTCTTGCATCGTTGGAAAGATATTTGTGTGTAGAACATTGTGAAAATGTGCAACATTAGAGCACTTAGGCAGAAAAATTTTATCCCAAAAAAACATCGTTTGATGCCTCAAAATTCTCTTGGAATGTTTTAGACCCCTTTTCGCCAAACTGGTCCCGCCGGTAAAAACGGTCCCATGCGCCGATTCCTCCATTTTTTCCACTCTAAATGCATCAAGATGGATGAAAACAATATAATGATTCAATCTAGATCAATTATTATTATTTTCATGTGATCTTCCCACTCCATACTCATCAAAATTGTCAATTTTTGTTTCATTAGTGTTTCAATGCAAATTTTAAATTGAATTAACATCATAAGTATTAATTAGAATCACTATCATGACCCTAGTCATGAAATGACATTATTACTTTGTTTCTATTCACCTATTGTAATTAGCTTCATAAATATAAATATAATTATGCCACAAGAATTCTCTTCGAGGGTTGTGAGACCCCAACTTGAAACAAATATAACTTCTATAACACTACTCATAGTGCGTAACTCTAATTCTGAAATCCCACAACTACTCTACTTCAACTAGTGTTAGTCTAATTAATTGATTTGTTATATTCTTAACCATCACCAAATAATAATATATTTTAAATCACAAATATCTTCACTTATTTATATTTAATTTGAATGAATTTTATGTGTGAAGAGCAGCTCATATATACAATATTCTACATAAAGAGCTTTAAAAATGGACATGAGTGTTGTGACCCTATTTTTAAGCATAAAAAATTGCAAAAATATAAAATAATTTCTTCCTTTTGGGCCTAGAAAGAGCTCTAATCTCATTTGGTATGGTCTTTAACCTTTAAAAATGAATTACAAACAATATATTAAAATACTCAATGTTTTACTGAATATCATAACCCTTTAAGGTAGGGAAACATGGTACAATAATATTTTATTGAAAGATTAACCTTTGTTTCCTTGAAGTCACCCCGTAATGTGCTAAGCTCCAATATAATATACTCTAATACATGATTTATAGAGAGAACTGCACATTTACAACAATGAGTTAGGAAAATTTAATCATAATCAAATGTTAATTATCTAGTTAACATTCTTCAACAAGGTTACTTTACAATATTCAACACTAACTAGTTAATAGACCTTATTTAATAATCACAAACATAGTAAACCTAATTTGCATTTCATTAATAATCATAAATATAGTGGACCTAATAGTCATTCCATAAAATGATCACCATACTTACATTATTATATTAATTATAGTAAGCTCTTCAATCCCATTACACCTCTCAAGAGGAGCATGCCACCATGCTACCATTAATAACAAATAACCACCTCAAATAAAACCCACTCTATAAATATAACCTTACATTTTTATTTTTATTTTATAAACCTTCCATGTAATATCAATCTAAATAAAAAATATTGATTTGGAAATTACGTCATCAATTAAAAAAAATAAAAAATGATAAAAAAAGTTGGTTTTGAAATTACATTAATTTTTAATATAATAATAAAAAAAAATATTTTGAAATTATCTCATTAATTTAAATAATATAAAATGTTGATTTTTGAAATGATTTCATGGTAAATTTTTTATATTGTTATTTTTTATTATCTTTAATATTTTCCATAATGATAACATTTTTTTTACAAACATGCTAACCATTAAAGACTTCTATACATAATATGGTAAGGGGTAGAACCTTTTAAGACCCATGATAACCACATTAAATTTGAAAACACAAAAAATTAATGTAAAAAACAAATGACAACTCTTAACATTATACCATATTGACTAGCCTAGATTTATTTAACTCCAGATTTATCAAGTTTAGAGAGAACAAATCTTTCTTAAGTGCATTGAGAGGGATCAAATGTTTCCAAGTGTAAACCTCTTTTCTGAGTGCCAAACATGAGGAAAGGTTTGCACCTGGAGAGATTTGATCCATATATATATAGAGGAAATAACCTTTTTCACTAGCTATAAAATTTCAAGCAAGTTTTGTTATTTAAAATAAGTTTTTGAATGCATAATTGGATTCACCACTCTAGAATTCCAGTGGAGCACGATTAAAGAACTTAAACTCTAAGTTTCTAAAAATCTGCCAGATTTTAAATAAAATTAACATATATAAAAAACCATATAATATTTAAGTAAGAATACTATTGGTAAAATCATGGATTGCAAACTCTGAAACCAAAAATATGCCAACTAACTATAATTCACTTTATGACTTCAATTTTATTCAATTTATTTTTATTTATATGTAATTTGACCAAGTCAAATGTCTATATTTACATTACAACATCTCTTCTACACCTCAAAAACCTAAAACTACCAAATCTTTTAATAACGACCATTTTCAATATTATTATTAATACCCACTCTTAACTTCACACCATATTGAAAACCTAACCCTCTCTTAACCTCACACCACATTGAAAACCTAACCCTCCCTTAATGTAACGACCATTTTCAATGGTACTATTATTTTATTTTTATCTGTAAATTTAGAAAAGGATGGAAGATAACTCCATTCACATTTAGCTTCGCTATCGATGTTTTCATCTTCGCAAAAGAGGTTTACGATATGACAATTTACCTCACGCACCTAACACTGTGCATCATCTTCCAACATTTAGTCCATACGTGGCAAGTGGTTTCCAATACCACGTTTTCTTTTACGTACTTTTTTGAGGGAGCATGGATGTTCAACACCTTCCATGGTAATTATGTAAGAGACAGCTAATGTCAATGGTCGTTTCCATAGTAATTATGTAAGAGACTGCTAATGTCAATGGTTTTTAGCTCCACAAATCCAGTCTCTGGTGTTTCAATAATGACAAACTATGAAAGAGATTGGAAGGGCGGTGATTCATTAAAGAGATAATTTTTTTTTGATTCATATGACATTATTTTCTAATTAATTAACTTAATTAAAAAATAAAAATTACATAAGTATTTTGGAGATGAATCTCAATTTATAATTTGTGTATACTATTAAAACTAGCATTCGTAATAGATGTTGCAAAGGAAACGCCGTAAGGCATAACTATGGGTCTTAAGGTATAAATATGGGTCTTAATGGGATATCTTTTTTATGAATCATTGATTGCCCATAGATTCTGGGGGTCATAGGATGCTGAGGGATGAACTGCTTCTTAGTAAGAGGATTGAGAATAAGAAGAGAAATCACATTTTTTATATGCCGTAGCACTTATTGCACCCAAATTTAGGAGTTAAAAAACCTCAAATCCTTGAAAAATTTCTACTTCAAAATAGGATGCATTGTCTGTGATTATGCTTATGGTGGTCATATAAAAAAACAACAAAGAAAAGCCTCAAAGATTACATAATGGCTTTAGATCCCAGATGGACTTGACAATCTTCATATAATGGATTTGGTCTATTTTGCATGCCACAATACTTAGGATTGAAGCATAGACCTATTTGACTATACACATGGTGAGACTCATTTACAATCTATATCAGAGGAATCATACCCAAGGCCTTTCCAAATTCAATTACTATTTATAATGTTGTGCCATTAATATTGCCAATAAGTGTTGGAAAAAATTATGGTGTCACATGAAAAATTATGCATCTCAAACATAGCATTTAAAGTGCAACAAAACTTGTTTTTAATTTGATTGAAGTTCCATTTGCATCATGCAATCAAATTGTTATTTATAAAACCCTATCCCTATCGTTAATACAAAATCACATCATGATGTGATTTACATCGTATATGTCCTTTTTTAACCTTTAATTACTTTAATTACTTTCTCTTTTTAAAGTTGATGTCAAATTATATTATGTTATGTGGACATGAAATATTATATTTTATTTGCAACCCATAGTGAGTGAATTCTTTGTAATATCAAGAAAAAATCTACTTATCATACTAAGATTGAGTACAGGTTTGGTGGGTCATCAACTATAGTTGGCGTTGAGCGGCTACAGTGAGCGGATTTAGGTAGATAATAAATAACCATAGGTGAATCGCTGTAATGAGTTTTGTATATAAGTATGTGCCTTGTAATGTAATAAACAAGCTCATTTTATGAGTCTTCCAGTTTCTAAGTTGGTATCAGAGCTGAGGGTTTTGACAGAGTGGAGAGCTCAGGAGTGTGGGTTGTTTTGAGTTGTGAGAGGTCGCCCTATGGCGCTGTGTGCGCGGTCCAGAAAATAGACCTGAGGCGAGTTGTGAACTTCGAGCGCTGCCTGGTTGAGTGTGATCGTTGTGGAGTGACTCTTCGTTTTTAGGGTGAATCGGTGAGGTGTGGTGTTGGTGATAGTCTCACTTTGAGGACGAGTAGCAGTGTGAGCAGTGAACATGGAGCTGCGCTAAAAATAACATTGTTCAAAAGCGTGGTAGAGGTGTGAGCAGATAAGTGGGTTGCAATATGTGAAGCAGTGTTAAAATTTTGGTGAGCTTTTAAAGCATCGAGGAAGAGCATTGAGAGAGAGATGATTGCGGAGTTTTGGTGAGGTTGCGTGACTTGTAGAAGTTCGAACAAGTTTTGTTAATGTGTGCACATCGAGGAGGAGATTTGTATCTTTGTCAACTACTGCCTGTTGGTGGTGCCCAGTGTTTGGAAGGTGTTGGGCGATGTGTTCCAAGCCAAGAAGGAGTGAAAGAAGCGTCGATGTGTGAAAGTGATCAAATATTGATTCTGTATCTGTTGTTGAAGGCTTAGTGCCGCCATTGCCGCCTGCTGTAACATAAGGGCGAGATGCGAAAATCGCCAGATTCGCTGAAACCACTGTGAAGTTGTTCCTGCTATATGTTATTTTGCAGAATCTCGTCCTGCTGTTAGAGTGAGCACTGTTGCCCCATTCCAGAGTGAGTAAAAACGTCTATGTGCCTACGTTCAGTTTAAAACGGTTGAGTTTGAAGTTCTGTGTGTACTGTTTAGTCTTTGAGTCTCCGCTCTCTCTGATATGGGATCTGCTGCGTGTGGAGTCACAAAGTGTATTTTGAAATCTTGCCTTGCATGTTGTATTGTGCCTTCTAATATGTTGTTGGTGTGGCCTATTGTGTGGACTTAGTTGGTGCTGATTGTGGAGTAAAAGCTTGTGGCTTGGCATAGCCTAGTAGTTGAATTTTCTCTAATGGAAATAGTTGCAGAAGAATATGAAATACTTCAACCAACAGTAGATTTGAATCAACAAGAAGAATTTGAAGACACTGATGCAATATTGAAGTGATTAATGCCAGTTTTTCCAATTTTCTCAGGTAAAAATTTTAAGCTTTGGGCAATTAAAATGGAAGGATTGCTTGGTTCAGTAGATTTATGGAAATTTTTCCAAGAAGCTTCTATGAATTTGGATGATAAGTGTAGAAATGCAATAGCATTGTTTCTCATCATATCAGCTTTAGATGAAAATATTTTGTTTAATATTTTGTATGAATTTGGTGAAATATGTGATGCAAAAATATTTTGGGATATTCTTGAAATGAAATACAGTATGGAGGGTAGTGAGAAAGCTGAAATTGATGAAGGTGTTGTTGCTAAAAGTGATTGTGTTGAAAGCATCATAGCTGGGATTAAAGGTGAAAGTATGTCCTTAACTAACAATAAAGTATGTGATATTAAGGAAATTCCCTGTGATGCAGAAACATATGAAGTCAAATTTGATGACAATTATATATCCCATGATGATTGGTTCAATATGATGCATGAAAAGCATCCGAGTTGTTGTTTGGTGAGAAGAGCTGCCTAACTCCATACACAAATCAAATGCAGGATAACATGTTTGCAACAACAGAATTGACGAAAGAGGTTGAAGACATGAATCAACCAACAAAGAAAAATGAAAGAAGCAAAGCTCTTTCCAAAGAGCACGATGACAAAAATCAATATGGTTTTGAATCTAACGTTGTTTTTGAGTATGCAGATATTGGCAATCAGGAAGAAGCAACAAAACATGAATTAGATTACCTTGTTCGGGATCTTGCATTACATCTCAATCCGGAAAAGGTCGCTGATAAGGAGTAGAGGAATTCTTTTAGGAAATCCAAAAAGGTGAAGTTGAAACTACATCAGCAAAGAAAAAAGAACAAGCATGGAGCCTTTAATAAGAAGGCAAAAATGAAATGTTTTGTTGTAAGCCTAGCTGAGACTTAGACCAGCAGGCATATCAATTAAGAGTATGTTTGTTATATAGTTGGAATTAAGGGGGAGTGTTGGAAGGTATTAATTCCAACTACTCTCTATTAATGCAGTAGCTAGATTAATCTAGAGGAATACAGCAAATGTTTAAAGTATAGGTTCTAGAATTCAGCGAGTCATCAACTATAGTCGGCGTAGAGTGGCTACAGTCGGCGGATTTAGGTAGATAATAAATAACCGTAGGTGAATCGCTATAATGAGTTTTGTATAAATGTATGTGCCTTGTAATGTAATAAACAAGCTCATTTTATGAGTCTTCTAGTTTCTAAGTTAAAAACCATACTTATAAAGAATGAGAAGCATTGGCTACCAAATAATTCGCCAAAGTGAGCCTTCCTAAAACTTTTTTTCAAGGCATCCGCTGCCAAATAATCTGCCAAAATGAGACTTCCTAAAACTTTGTTTTTTAAGTAATTAAATTTTTTCAAGTAATTAAATAAGAATACAACTGTTTGTTTAAATAATTAATCCTCATAATAGGGCCACATGGCAATAAAAACAATACTTATAAAGAATGACAGGCATCGGCTCCAAATAATCCGTAAAAATGAGCCTTCCTAAAACTTTGTTTCAAGGCATCGACTGCCAAATAATCCGCCAAAATGAGCCTTCCTAAAACTTTTTTTCAAGTAATTAAATATTGTCCAATGATCTAAAATAAATATCTAGCAACAAATATATTTTCTATAAATAAAACAAAATACTGGAAAACAACCATCACAAAGCAAAAAAAAGAATTTACAGAGTAAGTTGCCCAGTTGATGCAGAAAAATATTCTATTTCAGTTTATTATGAAATACCCTGTTGGTGAAGCCATTAAAAATACCTTTTGCAATACCCTAAACTAAAGTTGACCTTGCAAGGCCACACAAATAAAATACTGTTTATATTAGTGATAAAATTATATTTTTACCAGATAAAACTGGTAAGAAAAATATATACAAGTCGAATTTCAATTTTAGTGCAACAATAACAAGTAAAGTAGAGGAGACGACTTCTCCTCCATTTAGCTAAAGTAATGAGAATCTTCGAACCATGTTCCTGGGGATCAATCTCAACAACGAAATCATATTCGAATGGACAAAAATACATATTCAACAAATTTGGACCACTAAAAAAATCCATGTCTCAATCTGTCGATAAAACTGGTTCAAAAATTCTCGCTCTCAATCAGCTAATTAATAAATGAGTCAATGAAAATTATCCACTTCAATAGCTAAATGAATGAAACTAACCATTAAAAAAAATCTCTATCTCAATGACGTAATCAGATCTGGCAGACCTGAATTTTTTTTATTATCCATCAACTCCGAAATGACATGTGCGTTAGCTAATATATTAAATTATGATTAAATTATGATCAAGATTTTCCTGTTAGATGTTTGCATTCATAGAATTGGCACAGTAAATGGCTACGACAGAAGATCCCGAATCCAGTGATGGTACCGTGCCAATAGTACAATTGGAGGATAGCATTTACGGAAATGAGAGAAAATTCGATCAAATTTGTTTGTTTTGGCAATGCCTCCCTTTATTGCAAGCAAATTTGTTAAAATCTAATTATTTTGGTGAGGTCTTGCCCTTATTGCAAGCAATGTCAATCAATCCGATTAATTTGGGAAGGGTTTTCCATTCAGAAAATATTTGAACAACGTTAATGCCGTGGATGGTTGAAATTCCGGAACTTCATGCACTGCTCCTCTTAATGGTGGCAAATGTCAAACCCTTCTAAATCACAGTGTATCCGCCGACCTGTACCATTAATGGGAATACAGATCAAATCAATATTATCATCAGGATTTTATCGGTAAAACTAATGTGTCTTATTTGATTCTTTTACCTCCTCGCCATTAACCCACGGGTACCATG